>JACJUM010002809.1:3462237-3510455 GCA_020976665.1 Heortia vitessoides
ATGATGATGATATTAAAGATGATGATAATGCTAATGATGATGATGATTTTAAAGATGATAATGCTAATGATGATGATGATATTAAAGATGATGATAATGCTAATGATGATGATGATGATTTTAAAGATGATAATGCTAATGATGATGATGATTTTAAGGATGATGATAATGCTAATGATGATGATGATTTTAAGGATGATGATAATGCTGATGATGATGATGAATAAAAATACTAACGGTTCACGTAATATTGTACTTTAGTTTTTTATGTTACGTTATAATATGATGTGAAAATTCACACGATAGTATAAATTAGTAGTACATATAGATAGTATGTAATGGTTTTTGAAGGAATAGAATGTTTTATAACTTTACAATATCGTCAAAGAAACGATTACTAAATTTCACCGATACCTTTGTTTGTGTCGTGAATAATAAATAAATAAAGACTGTGGACCACATTCCTACCAATGTTTGGCCGATTAACCGTGCAAATGCATTGAGCAGCTTGCCCCAACTTCGTCCGGGTTTTAGTGAAATTACATACCTTTACCGTAACGAGATCTAATCTCATTCTCATTCAGGTCCCATTGATCCCGTACAGATATGTTCCTGGCAATCACAAATTTGTCTGGTCGTTTCGAAGGTTAGCCGTGAAATTGGAATCGTTACCACTAACTACTACTACAAATAAACTTGCGACCCTAATTTTCCCTCTTAATGAAGGTAGTTTTAATGTATATATAATATTAGAAAATTTATTTCAGAAATGAGATAAAGTATTTTGGGACGTCAGAGTAATTTTTTTATTAAAATAAAAGATTCTCGATAAATAATAATTAATTTAAAACTTTATCCTCCATTTCACATATTTGATAGGTTTGCTAAGATTTTTTGTATAGTTTGCTCAAAAATAAATTTAATACAAACTCTCCCACTAATTTTTACCTCCTTAGGTTGAATTTCGTAAAATCCCGTCGTTTTGAGCACCATATTCTCACAGAAACCCTGGATTACAATTTAAATTTGCTAGCACTTGTATTTTCGGAGATATCGTGATGAATGACTTATCGCACTTTTAAATTTTAAGATTCTAGATTTTCATCACTAAAACTGGATTTCAAAATTGAATCACGTTGTCGTTTATACATTTTCCATGCAGCTTTCACGAACAGCGACGCTCAAGCGATCCTTGTAAATACCATCCTGGTTGGTCTTCATATGATTCGGGCAGCGGCGCTGGTACAGCCTTGTCACAAAACACGAATGGAGGTAACTCACATTTCACCTGTCATAAAATTTGTCATAGTAAAATGACGGCAATCAAGCCTTATTTAGACATTTGACAGATTGGAGTAGAAGGGTTTGGGCTTCAGGTCAACCCAACCAAGACGCGAGATTGCTCTTAAAAATCAATTGGTCGGTTTTGCTATCAAGTTATATAAATGGTACAATAGTTCTTTTTAGCGGCAATGTAGAAAATATAGATATATACTTTGACAATGATTGCTCTTGGCGTACACAAATGCAAAAAAGAGTCGCAGGTAGGCATAAAGCTTAAAGACACATATTTAAAAAGACTTCGCCACTTTGTACCTTTAGCTACCAGAATTGCCTTAGCAAAATTTCTTCTTCTGCCTATTTTCGATTACGCGGATGCCAGCTATCCTGAGAATCAATTTGAAAAGCTTGAGCGCCTACAGAACTTTTGTAATAAATTTAATTTCGTGTTACTTAAATATGGCCACGTATCAGAATATCGTATACAATTAGAATGGCTGCCGATCCGATTTTTCCGGAATGCTCATATCCTTTCGCTTTTCTATAAAATCCTTTTGTATCCTTCTTTTCCATCTTATCTTCGAAAAAGTTTTTTTATGTTTTTTTTATGTATTTATGTATTCATTGGTTTGATAGTTTATCGTTGTATTCGTATTTAATTGACTGTATTTTACTTTTATACACATCGAACTTCCCTATCACTTTATTTTCGTTTATGTCCATCCAAAGGTTGCCTGGAAGTGATCGCTCTGAGCGATGAGCCCGCCAAATGTATTATAATTTGTAAGTTTTATTTTTTCTTTATATGATTTTTTATGTACAATAAACAGTATATTATTATTATTTATTGTATGTCTTACGGTATTAGTAATGTTTGAGTAGATAGAGCGTGAAGAGGTATCAGATGTCGTGTGTATTTATTTATTTATTATTATTAGCATACTTGCTATTTGCAGATGAACCGCACGGCAACACTCATAAGTGAAATGTCGCTGCGATCGACGGACGTACTGTTGCGCGCTGAGTTGGATATCTTCTATCGATACCTACTCCAGAACAATACCACGTACTCTCCGCTAGGCATCTGCACAATATTGCGCCCTTTATTGGCTACGGTAAGTCAATAAAGTAATTTTACTTCTGAAAATTGTGCAAGTTGAACGACATTTAATTCAATTCAGTAATATTTAATTAAATATCGCTCAAATTGTACAATCAGTCGAAAAGTACTCTACTATTAGGTATTTATGTATATAAAAAAAGTTTTTACGTTACAGTTCTCAATTCAGAAACTTTAAATTCACAAACCGACAAACTTTGACCCACTTTAGGTTAAGAAAAAATTTTCTCATATTAAAAAAAGTATAAGGGACAATATACTCTTATGTTGATGTGATATTAGGCTCATTTTTGAAAAATACAATTGTCTATTTACCTAACATGCCCTAGTAAAACGCTAAATAAAATCGTTATATTGTCAGACCAAAGTTATATCATGAGTTAGGCTGGGTTCGATCCAGATCACAATTGAAAGCTGTTTTCGCTTATTTTGTGGAGTTTTTTTTATGTAAAGCACAGAAAAACCCATATGTCTACCATGAGAAGTACGGCGCAGTGTTGTAGACAACAATTTAGGATAATGCCATCATATTTTTTTTTATATAATGAGTTGATTAATAATGCCGCCCGACCGCACTCGTGCATCCACCCTCTTTGAGTTCGCTGAACGACGATCACTCCGCTGATAACATGAGCTGGTACAGGTTGCGGTGACGCTCACTATCACGCAGAGTGTGTGCTTACTTGTGGACTCTGATAAAACGCTATGATAGGTTACCAACAGAACTGTTTCATTTAACTCATTCACAAAGCAGTTTAATATATCACTTTCCTACGAGTTTAACCAAGAATGATAAGAGATAACGCAAGTATTTATAAGCAGATATTTTGTTATAATTATTCCAAAGTCAAATATACCTTATTCAAGTAGGTTCATTTCAAGCCCTTTGAATCTCCAATAAATTAAGTATTAATAATAACATTAATATTTCTATAAAGAATATGATATATAATATAGACGACCCTGATGACCCAAGGGATCAAAAAAGTCATCTAACACAGATCATTTCATTAGGCCTACCTTAAACTAGTCCGCTGGCACCAGACGAGTCTTAAAACTAAGTTTACTGCAGGCTCATTACACGACCCACCAGAAAGGAACCTGTAAGAAAATCTGGTGGTGATAAAGGTTCTACCAAAAACATCTATGTTGGCGCTAATTAAACCCCCACCGGCGTCGGCGTTAACAAACCATTCTCTTATAGCTAGTGGTTAAAGCAGTTTAATTTCAAACAGTTTTGTCGTTGACATAATTATTAATATATAACAGTTACTTTGGAGATAAGCGTATATTTAACATATTTCTTAAATTTATTCAAAGGGTTTTTGTTTGTATAATCTCACACAATTGCCCTTGATTGAGTGACCTATTGTGTAGTGTGTAGGCACTGCATGCATCGCGGCAATTATGTGCAAAGACTATATAAATTTTGTACATATACTAACTATAAATATTTTGATAATCGCACGAATAGTCCTCTTCTGCAGAACAAATATTGCGTTAACATCAGCTGCATTACCTCACCCCATCGGCAGTATACCATAAGACATAACCAGTAACTAAAATTAACTAAACGAGCTATATCAACATTTGTAAATTGGTGGATTTTAAATATTGCAACGCTTTGCTTTCCCAACGGTGATGCTGCTATCCCCGCCGTGTGCGTTAAAGCTTCACTGTTTTTGGTGGATATACTGCCATCTGTCGGTTCGGGTACTGTGGTGCAGCTGTGAGGTCCTGGTGGAGTAAAATAGTAACTCTCCCTGTACCAGATTTAAATAAAGCCATCTATTTCGTTTCTATACTAGATGGTGCCACAGTTTTTTTTGTTCTTTCTTTAATCTTGAAGCACTTCAGAATTTAATATGAGAAAGCAAAATCCAAAGTCCAATCAGCATCTACAAAGAACTTGGACTTCATATTGACTTTTCATGCACTACTCAATTAAAGGTAGCCTAGCTGTAAACTGTTTGCTTCTGCGGCCTCTTTCAGAATATTTCGTAATTTCCTCCCGTTTTCCACCAAAGTTGCTTAAGCACAATCTAGACTTCTTCCTATCCTAAATTATGCGGACGCCAGCTACCTAGATTTGCGAAGGTTTTTTTTCGGTTTAGGCAAATATAATTATGTTCCTGAAATTTGTATTCAGCTCCTATTAGATTTCGTAGGAATGTTCATATACTTTCATCCTTATTTTGCAAATCATTTTGTTTCCCTAGGAGATAGCCACCAGAAAGCCCTCAGGGCATCGGAGAGTTTGATGCTGGAAACACCTGTGCATTCCACAAACTATTTTGATAAATCCTTTATAGTTCGAGCCGTTCGTTTATGGAATGCACTCAGTTTAACAGTCTGACGCGTGGTTACATTCAAGATGAAACAATCTAAAGCAAATTTTGGCGAAGGAGCATTACTTGTCGTTGTCATAATTCTTAATTCTTTTCACACGGTAGCACCTAACGCTACACGAACGCCCACACTAGCTAACTGGTTTGTAATATAATGAACTATTTCCAGATCGCCGGAAACATCGTGACGTATCTCGTTATTATTATACAGTTTCATGTTTCGGAAGGCACTCGCACATCTGTGCGGGAAGATAACACAACCACAATAAAAGTGTAAATCATTCCAATGACTTTTATTTTTATCCGAATATTAAAACTTGGACTAACTGTTCATCCAATATGGGGTAAATAAGGGAGGGTGTTGAAATACTAAACATAAATAAATACATAGTGTTTCTGAATGCAAGATTAGTTTCTGAATGTGTTATTAAACTTCTGTTGCTCCTGTACATTAAACCGCTGTTAAACTTTATCGGCATCGTTTAATAACTTTTTCTCATATTTAATGTACACAAAAGAGAGATACAACAGAAAAAACAATGTTTACAATAAACGAAAAAGTAAAACACATATTGTCGCAGCTCTAAAGGCGAATGCACAAAACACTGTGAAGCAAACGAACAGAGGTTAACACAGACTGTAATATTCTCATTTTTCTGTTTTGATGACATAGAAAATGAAAACGAATAATGAATGTATCAAAGGGTTTTGTCACTCACATTAAAAGGAATACAGTCTGTAGTACCTAGTTCTATTTGTAACAAACTCAAAATAACGCATTAATCAGTGATAAATTGTATTGTTTTATAAAGAAGAAGAAAAAATTAAAACCCATATCATGAATTCCAAAACATGCAATATATTCGGCCAGAAATGTCTAAAGGAGTGTATACTTAAGTATATAAGTGATGGCGCCCAATGGCGCATTCGGCTTAAAATTTACTAAGTAGAGTACCATAGTAGAGTACAATGCTTCACATAGTCAAATGCCTTCGACAAGTCATAAAAATACCAAGAGGATCTTAGGACTATTCCCAGGCATCAATCAACAAATTTTTGTGGGTCGAGCTTGTTGAAACCAAATTGTTTTCTATGAAGTGATTTATTTACGGAGAAACGACTCAAAAATTGTTCCAAGATATTTGTTTCAAATATTGTACCGTGAGCTGGTCGGATCAAAATTGCCTAAAATTTGCTAAGATCTTGTTTGCAGTCTTAACAAGGCTCTGTTTCGCAGTGTAGTACTGCGACACAAAGCCTTGTTAAGTACACAGAGTTTTTTACCAGCTAGTTTGGCCTTGTACTCTATATAATCGCGGAACTCAATATAACTGGATATATTTACACCAACGATGCCCAAACTCTTGAAGATCGAAAGGGGCATTCCGAGGAATTGATGGGCATTAGTAGACGGAGTTTTTTTAGCGGTAAAGACGCATATTTGTGTCACGTGTTGTAACACATCCATTTAAGAGTTAAGACGCGGAAACAGTCCCTCAATATAATAAAATTATGCTGTGATAGTAGCGACGGTAGGAAACCGAGCTGCGAGATCCTCGCGGCCACTGACCGGTTTTAACTTCATCCCTATTGGACGTATCGATATACTCCTGTATTTTTGAAGTAGTATAAGCGACTATATAATTAAATAATAGATTTTGTATTTGTGTTCTGTAAAATACATTCCAGCAAATAGTTCTGATAATGTATACATATATGATATTAGAAATTAATAGAAAACTTATATGATAAATATAGATACAATGACTCGTCATAAGAGATTTTTATCTACATCCTTGTCCGCCTCTGTTAGTAATTATCATGAATGTTTTGTCTCATAGCGAGTTCACTCAAAGTAACACCGTACTCAATCACTTAGGTCATCAGCTGGATTTAGTTCTCAGTTCGGGTTTTGGTGAGGGGTTGTCTATGGTCGCAGCAGACAGCAATTTTGATAGACCGGCATCATCACCTGGCACAGTCTATGTACTCACTAACGCAGCCGTGGCAGCCGCGCCTACCTGTCGCCCGATGCACCAGTTCTAAAATAACTAGACTGCAGTAGATTTTTTTCAAAGCTGACTACTATTTATTATAACATATGATAACTCATACTGATTGTGGAAAGCAAGTTAAACGTTTTTATGAGACTATAGAAAGAAAGATAAACTGCGGCTCTCCGCGGTGAATATAACACAGATGGTATACTCGGGATATTATTAAAGAAATACCTAACAAAGTAAAATTACAAAAAGATTTTTAAAAACTAAATGTGATGTAAAATGTCCATAAAATTTGCCATATGCAAGTATATTTTTAATACGATTAAGAAATATATTGACGTTGCACATAAATACAAAAATTTAATTGAGTAACAGTTTTAAGGAACTAGGGTTAACTTGCACAGTATTATCAAGAATGGTCGAACTATGGCGAACGATGAAGTTGCTTTAAAGTATCAAATCAAAAAGTTGAAAGTTCAAATTTTAATTTTCTTTTATAATTGTGCCTTACAAGTGTCAGTCATGTGATAATTATTATTTATCATTAATCCTTTAACAAAAATAATGAACTCCAGTTCACTTTTCTATAAAATTTCTTAATGCTGCAACTAGAACGATTGACAGTAAGATTATTGATATTTAGTTAAAAATAAAAGTCATTGTAGTGATTTACACATTTATTGTGGTTGTGTTATCTTCCCCTACAGATGTGCGAGTGACTTCCGCGGCTTGAAACTGTATAATAATAACGAGATACGTCACAAGGTTTCCGGCGATCTGGAAATAGTTCATTATATTACAAACCAGTTTGCTAGTGTGGGCGTTCGTGTAGCGCTAGGTGCTACCGTGTGAAATGTATGTGTTCACGTTCCACTCGAACCCTTATTTTATTGTCCTCTTAAGGATACTACGAGTATATAAATTGTTATTAACAATAATATATACTTGATTGTATACCTGGGATTTAAATAGATAAAATTGAGCACTAAATCAGTGCAATTTAAATGAACTGTATTACCGCATAGAGTGATTTCTCTCGGACAACCTTTGAATACAGAGAGAGTAAAAAAATTGAACAACCAGTTTAAGGTGCATCCACTAAAGTGAAAAATATAATGGAATAAAAAATAAGGATATTGTTATAAACTATACCTACATAAGATTTAGATTTATAATAAAATGCAAATAACAATAATATATAACCAGTATATAATACACGAATACAAAAAACATGTATAAATGATACAACACAGTGATATCACAACACGACACATAACATATTATAAGGAACCATGAATTATGACAACGACAAGTAGTGCTCCTTCACCAAAATTTGATTGATTTATTAGTGGGTCGCGTAATAAACCTGCAGTAAACTTAATATAGGCCTAATGAAATTATCTGTGTTTGATGACTCTTTTGATCCCTTGGGTCATCAGGGTCGTCTATATTATATATCATATCCTTTATAGAAATATTAATGTTATTATTAATACTTAATTTATTGGAGATTCAAAGGGCTTGAAATGAACCTACTTGAATAAGGTATATTTGACTTTGGAATAATTATAACAAAATATCTGCTTATAAATACTAGCGTTATCTGTTGACATTCTTGGTTAAACTCGTAGGAAAGTGATATATTAAGCAGCTTTGTGAATGAGTTAAATGAAACAGTTCTGTTGGTAACCTATCATAGCGTTTTATCAGAGTCCACAAGTAAGCACACACTCTGCGTGATAGTAAGCGTCACCACAACCTGTACCAGCTCGTGTTATCAGCGGAGTGATCGTCGTTCAGCGAACTCAAAGAGGGTGGATGCACGAGTGCGGTCGGGCGGCATTATTAATCAACCCAACTGTCTACAACACTAAGCCGTAATACTCATGGTAGACATATGGGTTTATCTGAGCTTTACATAAAAAAAAATCCACAAAATAAGCGAAAATAGCTTTTCTAATAGTAGTGTAATTTTCGATTGATGGTACTTTTCGAGTGGTGGTTAGTTTGATCCAAATTGATTTCAATTCAGTAGCACAACTTACAGCAGTAAAATAACTATATTGACTTACCGTAGCTAATAAAGGGCGCGATATTTTGCAGATGCCTAGCGGAGAGTACGTGGTATTCTTCTGGAGTAGGTATCGATAGAAGATATCCAACTCAGCGCGCAACAGTACGTCCGTCGATCGCAGCGACATTTCACTTATGAGTGTTGCCGTGCGGTTCATCTGCAAATAGCAAGTATGCTAGTAATAATGAATTAATAAATACACTCGACATCTGATACCTCTTCACGCTCTAGCAAATCTACTCAAATATTGAAGACGAAGACAAAGACTGCGACTATGCAGAAGAGAGGTTATCTTCCCAATAATACCGAAACCGAAGACCAAATAATACCGTAAGACATGCGATAAATAATATTAACATACTTTTTATTGTACCCAGAAAATCACATACAGAAAAAATAAAACTTACAAATTATAATACAATTGTCGGGCTCATTGATTAGACCGATCACTTCCAGACAACCTTTGGATGGACATAAACGAAAATGATGTGATAGAACAGTTCGATGCGTATAAAAATAAAATTAAGTCAATTAAATATGAATATAACAATAAACTTTTGAACCAACGAATACATAAATAAAATAAATCTTATTTTTTTATCAACACTTTAATATATATTTAAAAAATGAATCCACAGTATTCATCTTGTGTTCGATAAGTCGATACAATGACATAAAATGCTCCCTCAACATCCACTAAAATGCGGCGGCCGACTGCGCACGCCTGACATTCACAGGTAGCACATTCTACAAACGTACAACTGTGAACGAGTTCCAGTTAAGAGCCGAGGATTGTGCAGGCATGCTCAGTGTCAAACTATCTGATGACCTCAAGATTCTCTCGTGACCATAACCAAGAAAAACGAAACGTTTTCGAAGATAAGATGGAGGAGAAGGATAAAAAAAGTATCTTATCTTGAGAAGCGAATGGATATGAGCGTTCCAGCGAAATCAGATCGGTAGCCCTTCTAATTTAGCACAAAATTCTGATACGTGGTCATATTTACGTAAACCGAAAGTAATAAATAAATAATAATAATAATAAATAAAATACCCTCAACATCTCATACATTGACCTGACTCCGTGGTAAATCGCTTAAAGCACTTGTGTTAGGGCGTCAGACAGCAGAGGAATCACAAATATACTACTTTAATACAAATTTTTTACACCCAGACACAGAATCAATACAAATATCATCATTTTAATATTTGCTCTGGGTGGGAATCGAACCCACGACCCCGGACAAGATAGGATCACTACTTTCTAATAAAAATGTTTTTTAGGTGCTCCAGCTCAAGAGTTGATCCTCTGTTAGGTCCGGGTAGCTGGCATTCGCGTAATCAAAGATAGGTAAAAGAAGAAATTGTGTTAACGCAATTCTGTTAGTAAAAGGCAACTAATTTTAAATTTAATATGTGCATGCCAAGAGCAATCATTGTCAAAATGTATACCCATATTCTGTATGTGGTGCTTGTGAATATATCTGCAAGTCATCTGCATAAAGGTGGTACGAAGATGAAAGATTATTTGAGAAAAATGGTTATAAAACGTCATCCTAGCAGACGTAAAACACTAGTACGGCAGTGCGCCCTCGGTGCAAATGCGTTGACGGCACCCAGACAAGTAACTACGAAACCAGTCAATAACCGATAGATATATGTTAAGAGAGCAAAGTAAGCTATGCAAATTATCAAAATCAACTGCATTAAAAGCATTGCTTAAATCAATCAGTGTTAACACAGTGAGATTACCGGCCTCTATGTCTGACATTATATCATGTGTAAAATATTACGGATATATTTTACAGATGATATAATGTCATATATAAGAGCTGTTGTGGTACTATGTCCAGGATAAAACCTAGATTGTAAAGGCTTAAGGAGATTATTCCTATTGAGGAATGGACTAATTTGATTGTAAATTAGGCTTGATTGCCATCATTTTATTATGATAAATTTTAATACAGGTGAGATGTGTGTTACCTCAATTTCTGTTTTGTGACAAGGTTGTACCAGCGCCGCTGCCCGAAACATATGAAGACCAGTGAAGATGGTATCTACAAGGGTTGCTTGTGCGCCCAAGTTCCTTTCAGCTGCATGAAAAATATGTAAACTGTCGTTTAGGTGTTCTAATCTTGAAATCCAATATTAGCAAGGAACGTCTAGAGTCTTAAAATATAAATGCGGTAAGTCATTCACATATCACGATATCTCCGAAAATACAAGTGCTAGCAATCTCAAATTGTACACTAGGGTTCCTGTAAGAATATTGGTGTAATACAACAACGGAATTTTGCGAAATTCAACCTAAGGGGGTAAAAATTAGTAACAAAGTTTGTATAAAACTATAAAAATTTTTAGCAACCCTAACAAATATGTGAAATGGAGCATGTAGTTTTTATTTTTTTATTAGTAATCGAGAACCTTTTATAAAAGTTGACTTTAATGTCCCAAAATACTTTATCTCTTTTCATATACATTCATGTACATGAAAACTACGAGTTTAGTCATTAAGAAGGAAAATAAGGGTCGCAAGTTTTACTGTAGAAGTAGTTACTAATAACGATTCCAATTTTACGGCTAACCTTCGAGACGACCAGACAAATTTGTAATTGCCAGGAGCATATTTGTACGGGATCAACAGGACCGGGAAGTTTGCAAGGGAAAATACGTGTTACCTAAAAATGAGTTTAGATCTTATCACGGTAAAGGTATGTAATTTCACTAAAATATGGCCGAAGTTGGGGCGAGAAAAATAATTTAGTAATAGTTTCTCTGACGACGTTGTGAAGTTCTAAAACATATTTTTTCGAAAACCATTAGATACTATCATATGTACTACTACTTTATACTATCGTGTGAACTTACACATATTATAACGTAATATGAAAATACCTGAAAACACTGAAGTACAACATTACGTGAACGGTTACAATTTTTATTCATCATTATTAGCATCACAGCACCCCTAGAACGTCCACTGCTGGTACGTTCAACATGGCCTTCCCAAATCTAGGGGGGGTTTAGGGGGGGGGGGGGGCAATCGCAGGGGAACTATATAGCTCAAATACTGCTGTTATATTTGAGCTAAATAGTTTCAGGTCTTACAGCACCCAATACAGGGAGAAGTACTATTCTACTCTGCAGTACCCCACGGTATTGAAAAAAGGAAAACTGTCAACATGGTATTCCTTTTAGATTAATTTGAATAAGAATACTTGGAAATACGATTAGATATCAAATCAAGCGGGTTCTGTACGATTTGCCTTTTACAGTACGGCTTTTTTTATTATATATTTTTCCCCGTAAATATTTATCCCCGTCGGTGCGCGTCTTTTCTGGAACTGTCCGAAGACCAGCGCTGCAGTGGTATCATACGCGAAGCCCGCAGCATATGCTGAGACACGCACCCGATTGCGCTTTCCGCGTCTATCTAACTTTGTCTAACTTATTTTCTCTGTCTTGCCGAACACATATTTCTTATTTGTTATCACGGTTGTTCTTCTTAATTACTGTTTCTTTTATATATATTGTATTATTAAAGTTCACTTTTGTAAAATAAATAAACTATTTCTTTCTCTTGAACAGGCGTTCAATAGCGTTATGCATCATGCAACGGATTTACATAAGAAAAATTGTATATCATGGATTGTATCGAAGACATAAAGTGCTACTTACTGATTAGCAAGTAAGAACTGAAAACAAGTTGAAAGAGGACTGTGAGCAGTAGCAGCAGCAGACTGAAGCCGTAACACTTGTCTAGCTGTTTCACCAGGTCGCACAGCGTTCTGTACATCAGAGCGGTGCAGTGAATGGTTTCATCGATCGGCTTCGAACTATGGATGTGTCCTGTGGATTTAAGGATTTTAATGGCATCGCTACTGTGTAGAGTGCCTTTCACATATATATGTCTCCACTAGGGTGGAACTAATAAAATAACATTAGACTCTAATAAAGTAATTTTGATACTGTCTAATGACTGTCTGAACAGCGTATATACAATAGTCGCAAACTAAAAGACAACTCAGCGGCAAACTTTATGCCTCTTCTACATTTAAATAGACGGATAAGTTATAGAATATAAGCCTACTTTAAGGCTCCCCCGTAAGATCACGACTTACTCGCACTATTTTTCTTTAATAGCATATGCATAACTAGCGCACCCGACAGATGTTGTTTCAACTGTGCACCGTAAGACAAAATTGATTGAAATCGGATTAGTAGTCTAAAAATTCTAGAAATTCATCCCAGACATACAGCGTCACACTAAATTATGAAAACATAAGAGGAAAGTTGATGTAAAATATCTTCGATTGGTGAGGTTTATTGGTAAGACCTCCCGTCGTTACTTCGACAAGGCGCCTCGACACTCGAACCCATAAGCCGCAGAATACTCCGATAAGCATAATCTCAACATCTGTGTATGTAGGAGGAGGTCCTCCTGGACTCCCCTGATACCGTCACGGCTTATAATTGCCATAAGCCACTACCATAGCTTGCTATCAAAAACAGTGCTGGCATAGGCTTGGAGCAGTAAATCGCACATCAGCATTAGTTTCGTTAAAAAAATTTAAGAAAGTAAGTAGTTACCTTTTAATGCGACCGCTGACAATAAATCTACAGCTTTGTTGACCGATTGAACAGGAATAGGTTTTGACCAATTAATGGTTGAAGTTGCGTTAGAAATTACATCTGCAATTTTTTAATGAAGTAATTATTTACATTATATTCTGATATTTCATACATAACTTATTATATATATTATTTTTAATATCATGCTCAGTATTTAATTATCAACGTTTATTACTATAGATTAGAACTTGGGGTGCAAATCAAATTAGATTAAATTTTAAAATTACGTTTTTTTTAAATAACAATTGACAACATAAAAATAGAATGGAAAGTGCTAAAAATCAACAGTCATGTTTGCAGCGGTACTAGCGCCGCGGCGATTCCACTAAAGAAGCAGGACTGGGCAACTTCAAGTTGGTCAAATTATGCAGTCGCTTTAATGGATGGCGTTGACTGCAATAAACGGTTTAAATTTGAGTATTTTTTGCCTTTTTTAGCCATCCAAGCATGGATCTCGCGTGACAAGGTTTTGCGGCTATTGTAGTGTATAGCAATAGCAAAAATACAAAAAATACATTGTAAAGACAAGTAACATCAAACAAGGTCTACATCAAACCAAAAAAACTACATCATAATGAAGATTTTTTGTATTTACCTAAATAAACCTCTGCGATAAGATCGTTCAAAGACTTCAACGTTTTCTGTACTTCAAATGCAGTGTATATGAACTGCATTTCAAATATGAACAGGCCGATGTATAAATAGTACCAACATATTAAGAGATACACCGTAGTTACTAGAACACAGAGTAAATCATGAGTAACGAAATTATAAAAATACATTTGTTGTTAACCTTGTTTATGGAAGAAAAAACATTCACAAACGTTGCAATAAATTGCATAAAAAAAAGCTTTTCATGCTTGAGCAGATCAAAGAGGACAATGGTTTATTAGTAGTGGGAAATACTGATCATCTAGCACTAGCTCAAGTCCGTTTACAAATGTCTACGACGCCAAACTGGCGTTAAGTCAAAGCATTTAAAAATCATGTGCTATTTACTCACTAGAGCTTCAATAAGCTTACTCAGAAGTAAAGGAATACAAGTGTGACCAGGAATGGACTGTATTAGAAATTCACTATCAAATCAACCGTCCACAACTGAGCAAACGCCTCCCCAAGAGATTTTGATAGAAACCATATAATGTGGCGTGGGAGGTCCCGAGGAGAAATCGTTTCTCCATATTTTCGATAGACGTTAAAAAATTGTGCAGTCTTCATTACAGAACCTTAGAACGGGTCATCACTAACTTTGACATTTATTATGAATCTCTTAAATTCTGATTCTATTTTCAAAAGAAAGGAGTCTTGTTCTGTTTCTTTTTTCAACTTCTTTGGAAAGTTATTGTAGGATAAGAAGGTATAAAAGCTTGGCAAGTCTAAGTACTCGTAGATAAGGAATCTTACCATTTCCGTTTCTTCTTGCAATCTTTTGATACAAATACCGATAAACAAAACAATAAATTATAAGGACGATTATAAGGATTAGGGCAGTTGGTAACCGGCTCTTCCAGTAGTTTTGTTTTTTTATTAGTTCACTTTTGATGGCCAAATTGAGCTAAAAAAAATATTTGTATTATATTGGTTTCTTTGTAACTATATGTAAAAAGTTCTGTAGCGTGATCATTTATTATTTATCTTTATTCTAAAGTTTTTTTAATGTAAACTTTTGTTAAATCGTGAGTGTTACCAGACCCAGCACCCCCTACCGTTAAAATGAACATTTACCATCCCGCTACAGAGGTTATACAGACATATAACTTCAAAAGTCCTAACCTGGTATATTTTGTTCATGCATCGAACTGTGCCAGTCATGATCCTCGGCGACTGGATTAATGCGATGTTCACCGTAACTATCACAGTCAGTAAATTAAAGATCCTGGCATAGAGTCGGGTGGGTGTCTGGCCTAGAGCTGACTGCGCTGACCCCACTTTCAAATCTAGTATCAGACCAGCGACTACCCCTACATCTGGATTTTTGAAAGGAAAAGAAACGATTTTGTTATACGTGGTGTAAAATGAGGTGTCCAAATTTGGTCTGTTTCCGAGTTCGGACGCCTCATGTTCAACTCCGGGAAAGTGCGTCGTTTGGAAACAGATTAGACAACAATTTGCCGGCGACTTGATGGAAAATTTATAAGTAAAATAAAATAAAATAAGCCGTTATTGAAGGAATGAAATTTTTCAATCAACTTCTTTCTATAATTAGTTACTATTGGCCATCGGATTTTCCTTTCCAGTTTGTCCTTCAACAAAGGCCTCGTCTAAACCTTTTTATTTTATTCTGTCCCTTACAGTGCGTGTCCGTTTTGGATCAGCTATCTTTTTTATATTATCTTCCCATCATTCAGGTTGTCTACCTTCTGCTACTCTCGGACACCATTACGTTACTATTCTCGTCCACTTCTCATTTTCCTATCTTAGCGTAAGTCCTGTACAGGCGTTAGTAGACGGTATGTATATTTTGAATTTTGTTTTATATATATTTAATAGCCTGACCTTGTCCATCCTTTTAACTCTAATTATGCTTATTTCAACCTAATTTTGGCATACTTGTATTTTCTTGTGTTATTTTAATATTGACCATGTTTGACATCCATATGATAAACACGGGAGAATGCAGGTGTTCAATACTTTCCTCTTTTTTTGATAGGCATATACTAATCCTTCATGACCTCACTTAGGGACCAAAATAGTTACCAGCTGTTTGCTATCCTCCTGTTTATTTCTTTTTGCATTGTATCTCTTGTAGATATTAGTTATACCAAATATATGTGTTCAACCACATACTCTGTTTGTCCACTGTTTATTTTTATGTTTCTTTAACTACTACTTAACTAACTTAACAGTCATTAATTTCATTTTTGTTGTGTTTATTGTTAAGCCTACCCTAGCACTTACGACTAATATGTATTAGTATAAGCTGTTTTAATTTTAAACATATGTTCTTCTTTGTGCGTATTTTCCTGACAGGGATGATTTTATCATTCTGTGGTCTGTATTGAAATTAAGTTGGTTCACAGAACACAGTTTCAGTCATCAAATAAGTTTCCTTTCAATTGGGAGACGTTCATGTCTATTTTATTGACTTCTTCTTTTTATAGATAATATTAATTATTTTTAGTTTATTTTCCAGTGCAAAATTTCCCAATCGTATATTCTTCTCTGTTACTACTTGACTCCTATTGGACCATCAAAATCTCATTTTAGTGTTATGATTTTATATGAACCCTGTATAGCTGTTTGTAGGTCTTTGTAGAATTTGTCAGTTTTTATATATAACTGTTTAATTATCTGATTCCGTTGGTAAATAAGCTTGAATTATGAAAACTTTATCCAAGCATGGCCATGAAACCACCGCCATGGCTGTAACTTTAAGAATACAGGACTTAAATAATAATAATAAATACTTTATTATACACCAAATATAAAAATACAAGAAAAAAAACAGATTATTTTTTAAAGTACAATGGGTGGCCTTATTGCAAATAGCGGTTTCTTCCAGGCAATCTTGGAATGGAAAGAGTGAATGAAACAAAGAGGTAGTTAGAGGTGCCAATGATATCGATAGAAAAATATATCAAATATACATAATGTAAGTATTATTATATATTATTATAGTAAGTATTTAAGGAAATATAAATGGATATAACTATAATGAAAGAAAGTGATCCTTCACTAACCGTTTAAAATAGGCAGGGATATTAAGCGGGAGTGTATTCCACAAACGACAGCTTGGGCAGTCAAGGACTTACTGAGAAACATTGTGGAATGCATTTTCAGTAAAAGGTTCTCTGATGACCTGAGAGATTTCTAGTGGCTGTCGCAAAGAAATTTGGGAAGCGCAGATCAATCGATCCTTATCATCATGCTAGAACTGCCCAACACAAAGACCCGAGTCTATCCAGGGCTTACCTTTGGTCCAAACTTATTGCTCCAGTCGCTTTTACGAGCCAGATCTGAATTAATTACATCAATTGCTAAACTAACTTCAGGAAGCGATATCAGGTGATAAATTTGCAAATAATCTGAATAGAGGTGGTAGGACGAGGAAAGTTTTTTCGTGATAGAGTTAATAAATACTGCGAAGAGCACAGGAGACAAAACGCCACCCTGTGGCACACCTGCAGACGTAGTTCACCAAGTAGATGATATATTCTCAATGCATATATGCTGCCGGTGACCAAACAGGTAACTATGAAACTAGTCATTAACTGATGGAGATATTGCGCCGAAAGTCGGAATCAACAGTGTTAAAGTCATTGCTAAAATCTAGCAATGCCAGAACCGTGAGACCTCCGACCTCTATGTCTGCTCTAATATTATCTGTAATATTGATAAAGGCAGTGGTAGTACTATGTACGTGTGTATATGTGTGTGTATGTGTGTCTGTATGTATAGTACTATGAACTGGTTGAAAACCTGGGAAAGATGCAAATTCGAGTCCTGCCTGAAGCCTAAGACAAGATGGTTATTTTCCTTAAATTATATTTTTCCTGTAATACAGATCTCTAATCCTAATACTCACTTAGCACAGTAAACATTATATAATACCACACACGAAGTCTTGGAGATACTGCAATCAACCATCTATCGTCTTGCCGTTTGAATGTCAACGGTGCGAGACCGTACAGGCAGCATATGCGAAGCATAAAATACAACTCGTCAGAAACATAGCATTCAGCTCGCTTGTCAAGGTCGCCTTCGCTTCTGAACTGGTCTGAGACTGATCTGCATTTCGTATCTGTAATCAAATAATCGGTAATAATTACTAGTGAGATAACAATAATATTAATAAATAATAATAATATTCTTAAAAGTACACACCATAAACAACAAAAACCATTCAAATAACATAGAAAAACATACTACAGTACAGTACAATAGGCGGCATTATTGCATAGAGCGATCTCTTCCGGGCAACTTTTGGACAGAAAAGAAATACTACAATAATAAGGCAGTTTGAGGTGTATAATAAATTAAATTAATGTATAAATATAAAAAATCAATATATTTAAAGGAATAAATCCACCAAAATGTGTGTTGTGCAACAGCACACATACATACAGATAGACAGGTACTGTTAGAGTAGAATAGTCGTACCTTCATCTGTATAAGGTGTCGTAAAAAGCAACTAAGGTTCTGAAGCCGATAAATGATGGTATATTTCGAAACAGCGCAGCTTAAATACTACAGGGTGTGGATGGGCAGCAGCATCATCGTCACAAAGTTTGCCAACGCGCTTTCCCAGCGCGGCAATTACGGGCGAAAATTCCCCTATCTTGGGGAGGCCTAGGTCCAACAGTGAACTTTCTATGGCTAATATGATGATAGATTTTACAGAGCAAAGGGAATTAATAAATGTTTGCTAATCTGCAAATAATAATGCTTAAAATATTTCCCAAAGAAATATGAAAAGTTCAACCGTCAAAGTGCGGCAAATATATACTTAGATAAAAATCGGTTGATCCGCCGGTACCCCATGACTAAGTAAAACTGACATTATATATATATAATGTCAGTTTTACTATATATATATATATATATATATATGTGTGTGTGTGTGTGTGTGTGTGTGTGTGTGTATATGTCATTGTCATTATATATTTGTCCATTAAAAACTAGAAAATTTCAAGAAAAAAGTGACATGCGTAATGTTAATACAAGATAAATATATAAGCTCGCAGTGCCGGCAAAATTGGGCTTAATACTTTTACTACTTAATAAAAAAAATATATTTTTAGTTTTATTTATTCATATGT
Source organism: Heortia vitessoides (assembly GCA_020976665.1). NCBI lineage: Eukaryota > Metazoa > Arthropoda > Insecta > Lepidoptera > Crambidae > Heortia > Heortia vitessoides. The sequence continues at coordinate 3,481,455 of JACJUM010002809.1, forward strand.
TATGTAAGTAGTTAATGAAACTGAACGTCTTATTTTCACATTGAAAGTAAATTTAATAAGTTGTCGAAAGCCTCTCTTTGCTCTGTTCACAAGTCTCTTTTATTATAGCTTCAGAAGCATACTGTCCAATTTGAGATAAGCGTTTTTCTTTTTCTTCACTTGCCTCATTAGTGCGACGCTATCTCATACGAGGAACACTTTTGGCAGGTCTATACATATTAATTGCATTCGATCAATCACTTAAGCAGAGTTTCGCTAAAAAGCAAAAAATAAACCAATATATTAACAAAAATACACCGACTTCAAAACAAGAAAAAAAATACATGTTGCACTAAATATTAAAAAATAATTACGTATTTTTAAAACTACATATATCTTGGGGAGGACTATGTTCGACGTGCACGCTTAGATGTTAATGAGGTGAATCAAATATGATTTATTTTATTAGACCAGGTCAACAAACAAGCATACAGTCCGCGTAATAGTAAGCGTCACATCAGCCTATAGACGCTCGGTATATATCTCTAATGCGTTGCTAACCTTGTGACGTCAAGATATTATGATTATGATATCATATTACCCAGAAATTTCAATGCCTTTCTCATCCTTCAAACGGCCTACAGCAATACCAACTCTGCAACTTGCCACGACACAAATAGGTGAGAGTGAGTTAGCAATGCAGTAATAATCAAAACTCAGTTATCATTCGTGAAAGATATCAGTGAATCGGTCGGAACAATGCTCTGACGGTGGTGGGTATTGCAAGATGTTTTTAGAATGCACATAATCAAGTATATTTTGCTTACCTTTTACTTTGAGTCTGGTGAACGCTTTCGGTGGCCGGAGCATATTCGTTTGTATATTCGCAATCGCGGTCCTTAAAGTTACAAGACACGCAATGTATATCATAATTACGTTACAAGTTGGAAATTGAAACTCTTAAACGTCAAATGTCATAAATTAAAAATACTTCGTTTTACTGCAGATGAACGCTTCTAATAAACAACATATTTTGTTAATGAATACAAACGTTCTATTTATTTCAAGTCAATTTGTACAAGGTTATTTGTTCTACTCAAAAACCTGGGATTGTAAAAGGAGCACATAAAATAGACTTTTACACCTTAACTTTAACCATAAATCGCTAAACAATTATCGACTATAATTAAACTAATATATTCATCATATTAGCCATCAGAAGTCCACTGCTGCATAAAAGCCCCCCCAAAAGGGTATAAATTGCTGCACTGAGAAAGCATGTTGGCAACCGCAGAGCGTAGCTTCGCGACAGGGATGGTGCCGCTCATCTCATCGCCCGGTTCATTTGAGCTAGACCGTTACGGATGGATATACCGCTATCTGTCGGTTCTGGTACCTCCGTCGCTCTTACGACACCTGGTACAGGTACTATTCTACCCTACCGGTACCACAAGGCTAGTTGAGCAGTTTAAATAAAAAGTAAGCTACATGTAATATTCTATTTGTTTTTCAACAAAAATGTGTGCGCTTGGTAAGTGGGATCTGTATCATAGATAGCTATTATTTCGAAAAAATATCTGTTGCCAAATATTTCTTTGTTTATTGTTTTATTTTTTATTATTTTAGCTGTGTAGTTTTGAATTACTTTATATTCAATTGTTTAGTCTGTTATATTTGTGTCAGATTTGGAATAATACCCATCGATGAGGAATTTAAAACCTCCCACTGTCGTTAAAGGCGACTATGATACCAGAAGCGGTGGCGATATTTTCACTCTAAATAATGCAGCTCAAATACACAGGCCAGAGATGGACATCACCGTCGCGAAAGCTGCGCTCTCTGGTTGCCGACACGTTTGCCCAGTGCGGCAATTATGGGCAAAATACCCCTTTTCTCGGGGAGGCCTATGTCTAGCTGTGGACTTTCAATCGCTGGTCTAACGATGATGACAGAACGTCCTAAAAAAATATCTTTTCTTAATAATATAAGAATAAACTAAACTTGATATTTCATTTAGTTTAGTTAACAATTTTTTATATTTATTATATGGAAAGTCTACTCTTACGCAGTTATTTTGACTATTACACATGAAATATTGATTTTTCAGTCCGTTTTCTGCAGCCCTATTTTTATTAACGTATTGTTTTATTATACATTGTAGCTCAATTTAATCAATGTGTCTGTAAATAAAAATATATAACAGTTGTAAAGATATTTGTAATGGAAGGCTACATACCTTGTCTACAGCCAGTTATAGAAGGAAAGCGTCTATACAAATTAACTCATTGGCTGTGCCCAGTACAATTCAATTGTCTAATTGAATATTTATGTGCGTAATATATTCATTTTCCAATCATATATTGTATTGAGATTAATTATGTATTAATGGATGAGTCTCCAAGTACATTGATACATTTATAATGAGATGGCGCGACATGAAATTGAATTGACGAAATAAATTGGCTGACATTAATTCTCCATTTCGGGTTTGCTATGAAACTTCCTAAACCCACGTACAACATGGGCATTTCAACATTATTGGTCTTACGCTTTTTCATATCGAGATCTGTTGTGAAACTAGATTGAGGGCTCGAACATCGTGCTCATTATCTTCCACCAATTTGCCATGACAACAATATGGCTGGCAAATCGATGATGAGAGATATATGTGTCATTAATATTGATGCCAAGTTTTATGTAGGTTGTGTGTGTTTGGGCAAGCTAAGTCTATAAGATATTCTGTATTATTTTTCTTTTCAACTAGAGTAATGTCTGGTCTATTATTATTATATCGGATACCATCAGTATTGGAGTTCATCTTGAACTTCGGTTTGTGTGTCGGTGGATAGACACGGATGAAACAAACTCATTACTACAATAACAGTTTAATCACTATTCAATTACAAAAGATAGGATAGAACACGAAAAGTGGTCATAAAAGCGTGATGGCTGAATGAGGGCTCACACCAGCCAACAAACAAGTGATAATGTGTCGAATAGTAGCTCAGCGAGTCTCCAAATTCATTAAGCGCAAACGGAAGGTGCTAGCATCTTAGATGTTGACTTGATCGCAATACATTTAACTAACATATTAATTTTCCGTTGCTTGAAACTGGATTATGATCACGAGATAGGTCGCAACGCTTCCAATTATCTGAAAATATACATGAATTTGTTATTATTTTGAAATATTCAACTGAACTATACATACCTGTAAATCATTTGCTTAAAATACCAAAATTACAGTAAAGAATAACTGCTTAAAAATTACCATCTCTTTCGGCTACTTTTAAGACCACTAGCACGATGTTTTAATCCACCATCGAGTCTTGCCCCGATGTTAACATCTAAGTAGGGCGAACCCTAGTTAGATGTTAGCATCTATATGCCCACGGTTGGACATAGAACTACCGCCGGTCGTAGAGCCTAGTCCTATTGGTTTCTTGTTTGAAGGTTTGTTACCCATAATCCTCTTAAATAAAAATATACCGGATAGGAAGGAACCGACAGATGACGGTGTATCTAGCAGATGTAGCTTAGCTCAAATACAGCGCGGATGGGCAGCAGCATTCCCGTCGAAAGGCTCGCGCAGTAATTGCAACTACTCCTGCCCACCGCGGCAGTTATGGGCTGAACTCCCCTTTCCTTTGGGAGGCCTATGTCCAGTAGTGGACGTTCTCCAAATGTTATTACGATGATGAGGACTTCCAGTTCAGATTTGACGTACCGAAGCCAATAACGGCCGCGTCATTGTGCAGATCCCTAATGGAGAATAGGTAATATTGTTCAGGAGTAAAAACCGAGAAAATTTCTCCAACTCAGCGCACAACAGTACATCCGTCGACCTCAAGGACAATTCACTTATTAACCTTGCTGTGCGGTTCATCTGCAAAAAACAAACAATAGCTATGATTGAACAAAATTTACGCAGAAAAATGTTATATAATGACTAGACTCCTAGATAAGTCACTTAAAGCACACACACAACCACAGATAAATCACAAACCTAATACTTAAAAACATTTTTAACACCTAAACACTTAACTAACACAAATCAAACTCACGATCCTTGGCGCTCAAGATAGGACAGTAGTGATCCAAATGTGGATGATGGTGGTCAAATTTACCATCGAGTCAATCAAAGAAAAATAAACTAAAAATACTTTTAAAAAAAAATTCGGAATATACATCGTTTAGACACCGAACTGTAAAACCTCGAATTATGAAAAATCTGTGTACACCAATAGACGCCCTGCCGACGGTTGGTAAGATAACCGTATTCTTGATAAATAAGTCTAGTCTCTTCCCGGCCTGGGCAAAATTCTTCCCTACTTAGTTACGTTATAAATATGCTACCACACCAACGGAGCTCTCAGGATATTATGTTATATAACCTTATCAATTACCTGGCATTGTGTTTTATGGCAAGGCTGAATGAGCAACGCGGCCCGAAACAAATGAAGCGCGCTCCAGTTCATTTGTAATAACAGCAGATGAGCGTCTATGTATGTTCCAGCTGGAAAAAAATCCTCATTAACTCTGTTTAAGCACTGACGCGCTTATAATATATATAAATACAAGTTCTTCAAAGATCGTCTTTGATCTTTAAATATCTTTAAAGTCAAGTCGAGCCGGGAAATCCCATAGCGCCAGGATTATTATTATTTCCTTGTACAGAACACATCTGTACAAGGCAATAATAATAATAATAGATCGAATATTGCTTTGAAATACACGATCATAAATATTTACTTAAAATATAGATTATTATCAGTACTCGTATACATATGTACTTGAAAGACACTTACAAAGATTAGTGATGCAGTTGTAAGGTGTGAGGACGAGATGAAGGAGGAATGTAATTAAGAGCAGCAGCAGACTCGGACCGTAGCAATGATCCAACTGTCTCACCACATCACACACCGTGCTGTACATCAGAGCAAGACGGCGCATGGTTTCATTCAATGGCTTCAAACACTGGACACATCCTAAGGAAAGAAAGGCTTATGAACATAAATTTTTCACAAAATGTTTGATGTGTCTAATACTGATATAGATCAAAGCAGCAAATTATAAAGGTCAAGAAGTAGTACTGGGAACATAGCACGTTGAACCGATGGAACTGTAAGGAAATGGATGGAATGAATACCTCGCACCGGTAAGCGCACAGAATGTCTTCACAAAAGATTTACTGACGTACACTCAAGGGTGCCTCTAAAACCATCGTTTGGGAGGGCCTCGGACTCAAATACAGCGAGAAGGCCGCGTTTGACTAACACCTTCGACATCAGCCGCACCCCATTAATAGCTTTTATGGAACTCTAGATAAAACTAGTTAATCTAAATTTATTATATTTGCGAATATACATATATTTTCATAATATCTTGTATTAGGCAGTCCGTTTCTTGCATTCTGTGTATTCTTCTTGTGTAGATTATGGAAACTGAACAATTTAGGATCCGATACATCGATTTGTTACCTTTCAAACCAGCCGCTGACATCGAATCTATCGCTATATTTACCGATTTATCAGGAATCTGTATCGGTCGATTAGTCATTGGTTTTGAGCTGAAAGATTGAATGTCTGAAAATATATCATTAATATGAATATTTAATTCAATTTTAAGAAATTTTTAACGATATATTTAAGCCACTTCGTCGCATAGTCCCAAATATTGGTATAGAATATTATTTTTGCCCCTTATATTATCGGCTGAGTTGAACAGTTTCTCTCCTGTACCAGGGGATAAAAGTGACTCCTAAGGTAGCAGAACTAACAGATGTCAGTATATACTTCATCTGGGATGAGCAGCAGGAACCCTGCCTCTGCGATGGCCACCTTGCCTGCCCAATTCCATGCGGCATTATTTCTCCTCTTTGGAGCAGACAACGTCTGGCAGTGGATTTTATGTCGCTGCTATGACGATGATGGTTATTTTTCTACAAATTATTTTATAACAATATACATGAGTTGTTATGCAACAAAATCAGTGCAACGATATCACTACCACGCCGTCACCTTCGTTTCCTGAGGTTGCCTAAGTCGTGCTCATGAATTTGCCTGAGTCGGTTGACCGCCAACTGTCAAGGCGGTGAGAGTGGTATGATAGTCATCTGCAGGCAGTATATCGATTAACTAATCGGAACATTCCGGAGAGAAAGTATTTTTATCAGTTTCATCTTCTTAAACATAAGGTTGAAAATGAATGAATAATGTGAACCGTCTCTGCGGTAACCTTACTTTGCTTCTTGACAACGTTGGAGACCTCCTCAATAAGATCGTTCAGAGACGCCAACGTCATATGGACCTCTCGTGCACTGCATACAAATTGCAGCTCGAAGATTAACAGGGTCAGGTAGGTGTAATAGTAGCATATATACAGGTACACCGATGTAACTGGATCAGATATATTAACTATTAATCCGTGTGGTACCGGCAGAGTAGAATAGAGGTACTATTCTAATCTGCCGGTACCATCTTTAAATTTACCTACGCAATGCAACGCTTTGCCATTGCCACCCAGCTTGACTAACACGGCAATTATGGGCAATATCTCTCTATATACATTTGTATATTCTATCTATCAGTACATATTATGTATTCTTATTTTATATATTATAATTGTGGGCAAAATCCCCCTTTTTTGGGGAGGTCTGTGTTCAGCAGCGGACGTTTTACATCTACTGTAATGAAAGTTTATGGAATACGACGTCGATACTAAAGTTTAAAATCTCTATAAATACTAGGATCTAGTAAGATCTACTTAAATTTATAAAGAAGTTGCATAAATAAACTCACATACACATCTCTCACATTGAAACATATACGTAACGTTACAAACATTATACTAAAATACACACTTTTATACAGGCTATCACAGAACAAACACAAATGTTCATCACATACATATTTGCTCTGGTGGGGATCGAACCCATGTCCCTCGGCGCATAAAACTAGGTCACCACCAAATGCGTCATTGGGACAATTTTACCAACCTTTAACAATGCTTGGGCACGTTTTATCGTTTAAATTTAAAATACTAAGATTCAAAGTCTGGTATGCTCTGTTTAATTTCTTAGGTTTCTTCATATAGAAGAGATAGATAAAATTATGTATGAGGCAGGAATTCAACGATGTCCCATTTTGGGCTTCTTAAGTAATTGAATTAAATTACTGGTTAGAATCTGTGGTGACACTTGATCACGGTTTTGCTTAATTCTAGTGAAAGTTATATATATATTTATATATATATATATATATATAGAATTATAGCACAAAACTTTGCTGGAGGAACTAATTCGGCGTCACTTAAGATAAAAGACCATATGACCAGGACAAATATTTTGCTCATAATCATAACCATCGTAATTTTGCTGAAAGTATTATTATATACATTATTGCTAGATAATATAAAACAAAGTCCTTTTCGACTGTATATCTATGTCTATGTATTCTTAGATCTTTATAACTACGCAATAGATTTATATGTATAATATGGTGGAAAAACTAATCATTTTTGAAGTTTCCAATGTTTCAACTTTTTACAATTACAACACATAAAATATTTACAAAAAAGTACTCGATGATATAAATATGTCTATCTCTTAGAGATAACCCACAATAACTTTATTTTTTACTTTTTATTCTGATTGCCCTGTGCGAAGCCGGGGCGGCTCGCTAGTTATTAATAAAGGAGAGATCAAACAAACCTAACCAAACCATATTACAAAATTGGGATTTGAACTCAGACAGACCGATCAAGTAGTCAATTAAGTACTATTATTAATTTATCAGACTTATAAGAAGATCTCATAAGAATAAACACATCTTTGGAACTCCTCGGAATTATTCGTTACACTTACTGTTTCTGTTTTCCGAGGAAACTTCTAGGTAAAACAACCAAAAATCCGTAGTCAAAAGCGCCATGGCATATACAAGGAGAACTATGATTGGCAACAGTTTCTTCCATTCATTCTGTCCATCTGTTATATCTCCTTTAATAGCAATGTTTAACTGAAAAAAAACAATACTTCTAAATCTTTTATAAATATAACATTACAAATAAATACATAGGATATTTATTTATTAAGTTTTATTTTTTGTTTTTGTACTAACATTCAGCGACATAATAATAATAATAATTCACACATCTCATACATTTATCTGACTCCGAGGTAAGTAGCTTAAAACACTTATGTTATGGACAAAACACAAAAAATCTCAAATATAATAAATAAATAGTAATATTAAAATAAATTTATTTAACACCAAATATCATCCTATAAATATTTATTCTTTACATATCTTCAATGTTATTAATAATTCTGTCTAATAAATTACTCTATCTCACTACTGCTACTCTCTACTAAATCTACTTGCCAATGTATTTTTTTGACTTACAACAATGAAGAGATGGCGTTACACATGAAAAGAACTCTAGGAAAAAATCGACATGTCTCTAAAGTCTCAACAACAGAACGGCGCTACCGTTCTGTTGTTGAGACCTTAACCAAATCTCCAACTAGCCAATAAATTAACTAAAGGTGCAGTACAACAAAGTTTGAAACCAATCAAGACACATAGTGTATGTAATGCAAAAATAAATGCTTTTCGTAGAAAAATATGGAGACGGATGAGACACCCATGCTTATTTCACCTATTTACCTTTATACCTTTTTTAATCGTGATAAAATATGGCCTAAAGTTTAAATTGCTTTCTGTAGAATGATTCTTTGATCTTTTAGCTATCAAATGGTTTGGTGTAGTAGTAAACTACAACACCAAACTGTAAAATTGTGAAAGTTTCTTTCGGTTTTAGTAATTTATATAACGAACCTGCGGTAATTTTTGTTTAAAAACCTTTTTTTATACCACAATTAAATTTACGTTGCCTACCTTTTAAAAATCTTTTTATTCCCTTTTAGCACAATACTGTAGAGAACTGACAATAGAGAAAAAGAGTGTAAAGATGGTTTGGATTGATGATTTATGAAAGTAAATTCACTGCACAAATATATAGAACAGAAGTGAATGGAAAAGTTATTACAGGATGACTCGGGTGAACATACCTTAAACAGATAGAAGAAGTATTAAAGAAGGGCCAGGTCAGATGTGCCAAAAAACAAAAGCATTCATAAAAGGACTAATGCGAGTAGAGTAATCGAGAGAGGTATGCCAAAATTGTAGCAAGTGTAGATCCATAGTCTCTGCCTACCCCGATGGAATATAGGTGTGATGTACGTATGTTCAAAAGAGGTTTTGTTAAATTAAAAATATTTTGCAATTGAAGCGAATTTAATGATATTGTGAAGGTGACCTGGTATATCTTATTCATGCTGCTTATAGTTTCAGTCATGATCCATGGCGACTGGATCACAGCGATGCTCGCAGTCAACATTACAGCAACGAAGTCACATATCCAAGCGAACCTCCTAGTGGGAGTCTGGACGTGAGCGGACTTTGAAGGCTCCATATTCAAGTCTAGTACTAGACCAGCTAAAGCTCCTACGTCTGAAAGAACATAGTCCATTGAAAGAATAAAGGCATACCAATAGAGAATGTACATGACCTTTTTATTTATAAGTCAGTTTTAAAATAGGTACTTTTTCTACCACATATCAGCAATTAGAAGTTCACTATAGGGTGGAGGCCTCCCCAAAAAATGGAAAATTCTGCCCATAACTTCCACGCTGGGTAAGCTTGTTGATAATCATAGAGCATAGCTCTGCGACTGGGATTCTGCCGCCTATCCTCACCCTGAGCACAAGCTATATCGCCATCTGTCAGTTCTGGTATTTTAGTCGCCTATTCTGGTAGTAAAAAACTGGAGGTAATATTCTACTCTGCGGGTACCATACGGCACCTTTATTTTACATTTTCAATTTTTAAGCAATTACTTACTTAGTGCAATACACATCATGTATTGCATTACACAGAGCCTCGGAGACACGGTAACCAGCCATCCCTCTCCATACCTCTTAAAGGCCAAAGGTGCAAGACCATTGAGCCAGCATATACGGAACATGAAGCTCAGCACGCCAGTAATGTGACATTCGACTCGCTCATCGAGTTCAACTTGGTTTCTTAATAGACTTTTCACTGATATATGTTTCATATCTGCAATATATATCGGAATAAGATTTATTAAGAACTGAACACACAAACTTGGTCCATCCGGAAGTATTTTCGAAAAGTGCCCTAAACATGACATGTATTCTGAATCTCGTGCTAACTCATTGTTACTACGTCCACGCACATGACAAAAGTATTTCATATAAAATTAGTTTCAAGACTCATTTAGTATTAGTTAGGTTATAAGTTTTCATCACCATAATCATCATCCTCTGCTGAAAATAGGCTACCCAAAAAAGAGGCTTTTTCCTGTATACTATCGCCAGGAATGCTCATGTACATTCTTGCTCTGTTGTATTTGAGCTACGCTGTGTCCGGTTCCAGCACCTCAATCACCTTTTACGGCAACTGTTAAAGAGGGAGGTACTACACTATTCTACCGTTACTCTAAATCAGGGGTATTATGACGAGTTAAAACTATTTCTTCAAGAATCCTTATTCGCGGAATTTTCACTTCTGCAGAGATTGTTTGGAATTAGTTCAGATGTATTGATTTGAAATCTCGTCAGACCTTTTTTAGACAAGAGGATCTTGAATTACTTAACCATTTAAAGAGTCGCTGGCATAGGGACTCATTGCACGATTCATTAGATATTTTTATTTTTGAACATTTTAAATGTAGCAATGGACTTGGTAATAAAGAAGTTGAATAAAACAGAGACCAACCTACTATAAGTATCAAATGCCGACGCAATTTCATAAACGGGTTCATGTATTGATTTGGCTTTTACCTTATTCAATGATCACCTTCAAATGTTGTGAAATCTATCAATTAAACCGTGTCTACATACTTGGGGGTCAATTCTATTCTGTATTCGATATATATTCAATGCGGGCCCGATGGCGCAGATGCTAGTGATGCTATCTTGTGCGCCAAAGGTTGTGGGTTCGATCCCTACCCAGAACAAATATCTATATGATTATATTTGGATTTGTTCTGTGCCTGGGTGACAAATATATGTATTTAAGTAGTGTATTTGGGTTTGCTCTGATGTCCGTAACACAAGTGATTTAAGCGACTTATCACGGAGTCAGGTCCATATGTGAGATGTTGTGGGAATTTATTTATTATATTATTTATTAATAATGTATTAGTTGATTACACCTACGAAAAATACACAATTTACGGCAAGCTTTTTGATTTGTTGTTTTTGAACTTTTGGAATGCTGCCGCCCATCCTCGCACATTTGAAGTACTTTAGTATATGTATATACCACCATCTGTCGGTTCCGGTAACTTTGTTGCCGTGTAAGACACATGGTATAGGGAGAGGTACTATTCTACTCTGCCGGTACCGCACGGCATGATTGAAGGACCATATTCTGCATGTTACAACTTTTGATTCAGTGAAAAATTATGGCTGCTATAAATAATAAAATATTAATAAGATTAAAAAACTGATAAATACGCTTTCAGAATACAAGACTAAACTGTACAATTATTTTTTATAACAAGGTAAAAATAATAATGAACAAATTAAAAAATATTAGTAATATTTCGAAAAAATCGCAATTTGAAAAAATATTTTGTCCATCTGTATTTTCACAAAAGCGTGGTTTTAGTGTTTCTTTTTTTAAAAAACTTTATTTTTCACTTTTAAATTGATGAATATGGAATAAAAGAGGAAACTGTTTAATTAAGGAATTAGGAAGGCGTTTGGTGGACCGGGGTTTGGACTACCAGTCCGGGGCTTTTCTGATGCCGCGGATCTCGCTTGCTGTGCAGTGTGGAAATGCTGCAAGCATTCTCGGGACTTTTTGTTTGGATATATCTCTACTATGGAATGTATAATTTTTTTAGAGCAAACTACCTATAATATTTATTCTACTTTAAATTTATTGTTATTATAATTTATCTAAATAAAATGTTAAGTGGAATATGACTTCAATATTAAATTTTAAAAAATCTTTCAATTTAATTTAATGTCTAATAATATTAACTAGATGGGTACATAAGCTGGAAATTTAGATAGACGGCTTGTATGTGCAAGTTGCAAGGTCCCACTTGCATTACACAGAGAACTTCTTTCATCCTCTTTGTTTTCATGGCAACTGTTTTTAAAACGTTAAAAGTAGTTTCATTAATATGAGTGAATGCGTAAATGTTAAAAAAATTAAACAAGCAAGATTTTAAATATTTAAAAAGACTATTTCGTTTACTAGAGGTAGAGTAGCATACAACGATCACCCGAATCATAACTTCATTCTTTCATACCTCTACCGACAAACAGCAGTGTTCGTTTACCTGTCCTCGAGAACAAGGCATAAGGTTTAAAGGCAGAGAGAAGCAGCAAAATGATAGGGAAAATGTATCATAAATTCTTGAGGCGACAAGGCTGTCGCGCTAGTGATATCCTTCTAATGACTAAGATATGGTGATGATTACCGAAATGCGGACTAAATGCTTGTTTGCCAACACAATAATATAAAAACAATATAAGTAGCGTTAAAAATGGGAACAGCGAGAGATTAGAAGATTGACCCCCATAATCCAATGCTTATTTAACTACCTTATGTAAATAAATCTTATAAATAGGTGCGTACTAACTAGCAGCTACCGCGCTTTCACCGGCATTAAGTTGTAGAACTAAACTAGAATAATTTATACTTCCTAGCGTAATGGTATATAGAGGACTTTCATACTAACTTGGGTTGCAAAGTTAGTACGATAGTTTCTAAGTTAATTTAAGTTATTATTACCTCCTTTAGGGATGATTCTCGAGAAAATATTTTACACGTGTTTCATGAAAATATAGTCTGGTTACAAAAGGCTTTATTGGGCCACTACTTTGCGGCCATTGGGAACTTACATTACATATTTAAACTGCCGTGGGAGTAGAATAGTACTTACCTCCCTCTGTACCAGGTATCGTAATGGTACCTCAGTCGCCTCGACTGAGGTACCGGGACCGACATATAGCGGTATAAACATCCGAAACAGCGCATCTCAAATACTACAGGGTGGGGATAGGCAGCAGCTTCTCCATCGCGAAAGGTGCGCTCTACGATTTCCGCTACGCTTTGCCAGCGCGGCAATTATAGGCAAAATTCCCTCTATATTGAGAAAGCCTATGTCTAACAGTGGACTTTCTATGAATGTTCGATGATGATAATTTAATATATACAAAACATCTGACTGACTGACTGACTCCAAGATTAGTGACTTAAATCCTAATGTTACGGAAAGCAGACACCAGAAAAATCACAAGTATTGAAATAGACATTACACCCAGACAAAACAAACACAAATATTCATCGCATAAACGTTGCTTTGGATGAGGATCGAACCCACCCCCTTTGCACATACCGCCTTACGCAACATTTTGAATGAACACAACTTCTGTATCTCAGTCATCTATTACGACATATGGTACTGAGAAATGTATTATTCTACTCTTCTGGCACCCTTCGACTAACTAATAGATATAAATATAATAGAGGGATATTCTTGTGTTAACTTTTCAACGTCTTGATCATAACTGAATCCCAAATTCTATCTTTCGGTACTTTCTTCTGTATCAGGTGTAGGAGGAGTTTGAGATAACGAAACCGAAATACTCATTTTCACAGCTCAAATACAGTAGAAGCTCATTGAGAAGCAATGCGATTGCACCACACCTGTTTAGCTTTGCATTATGACAAAAAACTTATAAATTATTAGAATAACTTGCAAAGGTCTATGAAATGAAGGCAGAAGTTCTTGCTAAAGATATATTTGATATTAAAGATTTGCTTCTGACAGCTAAATTCTGTTTAAAACCCAGTAGTTGTATATGTTCAGTAGATATCTTGTACAACGCAAGAGGTAGATCTCATTCACAGGTTGTCTGCATTGGTAGCTTACTCTTACCTATTTCTACCACCATACTGCAATTCTCTATTACTGTTCCACTTCGACTGGTGAGAGAGATTGAAGGTCCTGGATAATATGTCATAATATCTTCAAGTCACAATGTTGGCAACGCGTTAGTGATAACTTCGTGATAATACAAATGTCTATTGGCTGTTGAGACGCTTATTATAAAGCGATTTATATGTCTGTCTGTTGACCTAATTTTGTAGATATATATACAACCTTAATCAATTAACTATGCACTCAAGTACAATGCAGCGCCAGCCCCTTCAAGATTCTCCAAAAGTTATGGATCAGAATTAGTGTAGACTTCATGGTCTACTTCTAGACTTCTTCTACTGCAGATCACTCGTCACGTGACGTCACCGTAAAAAGCCCATGTTTGACTATATAATTTCTAACAGCTAGAGTTATTGTAATAACTGTGTTCTTACGTACCTTCCACTTTGTGTTTGGTAAACCTTGTCGAGTTCCGAAACATATTACTTCGGTAAAAAGGCATCATTAACTTGCTAATCTCTCACAAGCTGGAAACTAGAAGGCAATCTGTATTGAAAACTAAATTGTAAATTTTTTTCTAGATATACTAGATGATACACAAAATAAATCTACCATTTGAAATAATTCAATTTTGCAGTACATGTCTGCATACATATGTTTTATTTGAAAAGGTATTAGATGGTATGGATTTTTTTTAATATTTAGTACCGGCAGAGAAGAATTTCTCTGTTCCAGGTATCGTGAAAAGCAACTGAGGTACCGGACTGACAGAAGGCGTTATATCCATCCGAAGCAGCGTAGCTCAAATACGCCAGGGTGGGGATGGACGAGAACACTGCTTTCTCATCACGAAGCTACTCTCTGCGATTGTCATCACTTTCGCTCAGCGTGACAATTTTGGGCAAATCCCCCTTTTTGAGGAGGTCGTTTTACGGCTACTAAGATGATGATGATATCATAACCAGCAAGCGACTTTAGGATTGTTTTTATAAATCTTCAAGGCAGATTACATAATGACCTGAAGGGGTAAAATTATCCAACTTATTATTTTCATAAAAAGAAAATTGTAATGACTGAAAAAAATAGTTTTATCGGACATTTAAAGTAATAGAGTAAAGATAAAAAAGCAAATAAAAATAACATTTGCAAATAATTGTATACCATCTTAAAATTTGTGCTACATTTATGAAAAACTTACGAGTCGAGCGTACATGAAACATTTTTATATATGCAGATGATAGAAGTCAAAAGCTACGTCTTCGCTAATAGACGGTCCCATTAATATCTAAAAGTTACAACAAAGAAGACACGAATAGGAAGTATTTTATGAAGGCAAGAATGGACTCGAAGTAATAAAGTCATTAGTTATAGCCATAAACAACTCAACTATTGTTTCAAATGTTAATGTAAATTCTTTACCATTCGGAATACAGAATAGAAAATCTATTAGCTTATAATATGTCGCACTTTTGTCATCAACGATATGGTAGATTGTTATTTTGTCATAATTATTTATATATATATACATATATACATATTATTTGTGAGGCATTAGTATATTTTCCTTAACTTTCACTTCCGAAGCCTTTATTATAATTAAAATCGTATATTGTTTTTGTTAGAATCGATAAATCTGTTTCATTCAGCGTTTGTCCAGCAGTGTAAATCTTAACGCAAGTATAAGGTAATTAAATTCATTATAGCAACCATGAAACATCCGCTGCTGTACAAAGGCCTCCTCAAGAAAGGGGGAATTTTGCCCATAATTGCCGGGCAAGCGTTGTTGCCACCACCACACCGCGTGGTCGCAGAGCGTACCTTCGCGACAGGTACGCTGCTGGCCATACCCGACCTGTTGAATTTGAGATATACCGCTTCGGATGGATATACCGCCAACTGTCAGTTCTGATACCTCTTGCTACCTCTGGTACAGGGAGAGTTACTGTTGTACTCTGTCGGTAGTACACCTTTAATATAATGAACTTACTTGTTGACTTATAAATAATATATTAGGAGATTGGTATTTTTTTTAATTTGCTCAGAAATAAAATTATTTATAGTTAAGATCAAAATGTATAATCACTTTTTCTCAGAAATGGCTTTTGATACGAAAATGATCAACCATTTTTTGTTTAAATCTACAAACTAATCTAACAAACTATCATATGATACTGCTTGCCTTATGTACGTTTTTCCAAGACCGTTTCTGATGACAACTCACAGACCTGTCTCTCCAACTCAACTTGTTGATCAATCAAATTCCAAACTAAAATAAAAAAGGAATCAATTGTCACATCTTGTCCAAATAGTAGAACATGCTTAATGGTTTTTCTTTGTGTGTTTTTCTTATTAACAAAACAAATGGAACCATTTATATTGAATACTAGATTTGTACCCGTGACTCTGTTTGTGCGTTCATCTTATATCGGGTTCCATGAGAAATTTCCCGAGATATAAAATGCCCCAAAGCCTTTCAAACTACTTACATACCAAATTCGACTTAAATCGGTTTTAACTGTTAAACCATGATATCAGGCAGATGGTAGTGATCCTGTCTTTTACGGCAACGGTCGTTGGGTCAATCCTGACACAGAACAGTTATTTGTCATACCAGCCATTGGTGGAAAAGGCCTATTTCCACTGCTGGAAATAGGTCTCCTCAAATAGGGAGGAATTTACCCATAATTGCAGCGCCGGCCAAGCGTGTTGGCAATACGTGAGTACAGCTTTTACGAAAGGGATGCTGCTGCCCATCCCCGCCCTTGTGCATTTGAGCTACACGGTTGTGGACGAATATCCGCTATCTGTGGGTCCTGGTCCATTAGTCGCCTCTTTTAACATCTGGTACCGGTACCTACCATTAGGTGTTCAACTTTGCCTGATCTAACTAGATTTTTAAATAGAGTGCGATCCGTAATCGTCAACGTTGATTAATAAAAGTTTTATCATATTAACTCCTAGAGTGTGCTATGTATATGCCTTTTGTGGGTCTCACAAGACGAAATATATTTTTAAGTTAAAATGAAGATAAAAAGTCTTTGGCTAATGAACACGTTTTCATTACTTCACTTGAACAATTCTTTGTAACCTATTTTATTGGACTCGATTTGAACCAACACACGACTCTTCATCTCATTATTATAGTCAGACCAAAATATCAATAATTAATATAATTAGAATAACTAAAAAACTCGCTTTAAAACACATCAAACATTATAGCAAAAAATATTTTTAAAATAATAATAATAATAAATTCCCACAACATCTCATACATTGACCTGACTCCGTGGTAAGTCGCTTAAAGCACTTGTGTTACGAATGCCAGACAACAGAGGAATCACAAATATACTACTTAAATACATATATTTTACACCCATACACAGAGCAAACACAAATATCATCATATAAATATTTGCTCTGGGTGGGAATCGAACCCACGACCCCTGGTGCACAAGACAGGATCACTACCAGTTGCACCATCGGGCCCGTCAAATAAATATGAACTGGATATACTAGAATTCTTTTGGCTATACTAGCATTATACGGGCCAGATAACGCAGATGGTAGTGATCCTGTATTATGCGCCTGGAGGATTATGGCATTTACGGGCAAAAAACCTTCTTTTTTGAAGAGGCCTATGTCCAGCAGTGGGCTTTTAGTGGCTGGTATGATGATAATGATGATATTTAAAACCAAAGACTTTGAATCCAAAGGTTGACATCGCATGTGATGTATATTTTTTTCTGGATTCAGATTTTATCGATGACATTATTTGTAGAATTGCTTGTTTGACCATTTATGTTTGGTTAAATGACATAAAGCATAAATATAATATAGTTTACGCCTGCCACGATTGCCAGGGTCTTTAATAATGATTAATGCTACATAGAACTAAATATTTACATCAAATTATGTACTTAACTAACTGCGCCATCGAGCCTACCAATCACACGACATCGTTCGTGCAAGACATTGAGGATGTTTACTTACGAGAGCAACAAATCCACGGCGAAGAGTACAGATAGTAACTGGTGAGTAGGCAATTGTTGTCACTCGGAGGAATCTAGAAAACCTCAGTAGTTCCCAAGATGTCCGCTCGCCTGTACACATCAGTTTCATCTGGCTGACTACCAGCTTTGTGCGTATTAGCTGAAATAATATAACCTATCTGAAAGGAGCCGAAAGTAACTTATGGAAGAGAGGATGTAGGTCATACTAAGGGGTAAGGATTGAGGTATGGTACGCGGACAGTACCTCTCTTAGTACTAAGTACCGTAAAAGGCGTCCAAGGTACAGGAACTGACAGATGGCGGTATATCCATCCAAAACAGTGTAGCTCAAATGCATAGTGCGGAGATGGGCTGCAGCATTCCCGTCGCGAAACTACGCTTTGCGATTGGCATCACGCCTGCTAGGTGCGGCAATTATAGGCATAAATCCCTCTTTCTTTGAGAAGCTTATGTGTGGACTTAAAATGGCTGATATGATGCAAAGGGTGATATCGGTTAAATAGGCAATCGAAGCGCGGCTTTAACCTGCTTCTTTCGTGTGCCGGCGAACTGCATTAACGTTGTGCTACCAACACTTTGGTGGACACGTCGAGTTTTTGGAGTTGAGAATTCAGCACAGTTTCAACTAAATAATTAACTAATAATTTATTCTTTACCTATTGCTTCTTCATACTTGTATGAGAGTTTGTAATTACCTACAACATTAAAGAGATGGCGCTGATTACCAACACAAAAAGATCAATAAATAAAATTCAACTTGTGCACAAAATTCTCGGAAGCACAAAGCTAGTGCTGCCGCCCGGTAAGCAAACAATGCAGGTTCGAGTCCTGCATAAAGCCTGAGACATGTTGATTTTCTAGTTTGTATTTTCTTTGCTATAAAATGTATTTACCTAAGTTGACGTCATATGGCTAGGTTCAATGATGGCCATCATCCAAAAGAAGTGGAGGAGGACCCAGGCGGTTTTCTCGATCTTTTCAATGACATCAACACTGTCAGTGGTCAAATAAATTGTTAAGGGTAACTTGAGAACTAAAAGAAACCTATTATATACAGTTTAGCGAAGCATTTAGAAGCGACATCTTTTTGGTATTCTGACGAACGTAAAGTCTTTGACCACGAATAGGTGATCAGGGATGTACCTGAATATTTCCGCGTACCTTACCGGGGTAAATGCCGAAGAGTCCGGCAGCGCTTACTCGAGAGAGCGTTCCCGTATTACGTTATGAAATTTTTAAAGATTTTTGATCCAAACTCTCCCCCATGTAACGCACCATAACGTTTTTCTGCATTTGAAGGCATCAGTGTATGAATTCACTTCATCTCACTACAACTTTGGTAAATAAAATAAAAGTGACGTGTACCGGGATGTATCCAGGAATTCCCCGTAAAACCAAAAGGATTACCTGATTGGCAAATGTTAATTGCAAGGTTAATTGTTTGAACCCGCTTCACTGTTACTTTTTACAAGACCTCCATTTCCCTCCAATACTTAAACGAACTCCAAGGACGTGCCTGAAGACGGCCTCTCCTTAAAAGGCCGTCTTTGGGATCATTAGTATCGTTGGAAAGATGTCTGAGTATGAGAGGTTTTGGATGGATACACCGCTATCTGTCGATTCTGGTACCTTAGTCGCCTCTGACGACACCTGGCACAGGGGAAGGTACTATTCTATTTTGCCGGTACCTCACGGTAGGAGTATTGTTAACTGTTATTAATTAACGATGGCCCGATGGCGCAAATGGTAGTGTTCCTGTTTTATGCGACAGACATTTATATTGTAAACATTTTTTTTGTGTCTGGGTGTTATTTAAGTGCTATATTTGTAATACCTATTTTCACTGAAATATAGTAATAAAGTAATTTATTACTTTTAAACATTTACACATATCCAAAATATCTTTACTGATAGTGAACTTGTTAAGGCTGGTCCTGTACCCTGCTAATTAAAAGGGAACACTGAGACACCGATTGTATACGGATAGGTATTATTTAAGTAAGCACGTAGAAACGTCAAAAAGACCAGATGTAAGAAGCAAGACAAGAGCTGGTTTACCAGGCAGTACTCATATGACCTATCTAGGTACTTCATAATATTGTAGGCTCTGGTGTACATTGAGGCGAAGTCACGTATCACTTTGCTAATCGGCCTTGACCTGGGGTCCAGCCCAGTTGCCACCCCTTGAAAAAATGTATATTAAAATATACTCCGTTAGACGATATTCTTAATGAAGAGTTATATAAGAAGCTTAATTAAAGAAAGTAAAAGTTGCTAATTTTTTATTGGTTTTCTATTAATTTTGTTGTCATAAATATTTTTTCTGTTGCTTTATTCCTTCATAAAACTAATGAAAAATAGAGTCTATAATATAATACTGTTGCTCGGTATTCGTAACAATCAACTCAATAAAACTTTATTTTACGCGATGTCTACTGACAGATGACGTAATATACAAGGATTCGGACTTTTACATAGTCTGTGGTAACATTTAATTTTTTATTTATTATCATTGGAGCCTTATAGCGACTACTGTTGAACATAGGCGTCGCCAAGAAAGAGGGAAATACACCCGATGTTGCTAGCGCCTGCTTTATGATGGCAAAGCATAGCTTCGTGACGGAAATGTTGCTGCTTTCAGAAAGTTCACTGTTGGGCATAGGCCTCATAGGGATTAGGACACCTGGTACAGGGGGAGGAACTATTCTACTCTACCGGTTCCCCGCGGTTTTATGTTAGGCCATTTATTAACAAACAACAGAACCCAGAGATACCTCCAAATAAAATTCCACCATATTTACTTCTCAAATGTAAATCTGTGTTGTATAAATTGTTTGCTTCAGATAAGTAGAATTAATTATAAGTGCCAGTACTGACAGATGGCGGTTTCTCCATCCGGAACAGTGTAACTCGAATGCACAGGGCGGGGATGGGCAGTAGCATCCCCGTCGTGGAAGCTACGGCTGCCAACACGCTTGCCCTGCGCGGCAATTAGGGCAAAAATCTCCTTTTTTTCCAACAGTGGACTTCCAATAGCTGATATATAAAATATGAAGTGGAAATAAATTAGTTCGTTTTCTATAAGTATCTCAAATATGTAAATCGTGGCAACCTCCACGGAATGTTCTACTGATTATAGTAACTCAGTATGTATATTTAAAGTTTTTGCTTGCATACGGAATAAAGGCGTATTCGGAAATGTTCCTATTCTATGCACCAAAAGTAGTTGGTTCTATCCCTACCCAGGACAAATATTTATATGATGAATATTGTGTTTGTTCTGTGTCTGGGTGTTTAGGTTTTATACTTGTAATTCTTCTAAGGTCTGATGTCCGTAACACGAGTTTTTCAAGTGTTAGTTAGGACAATTTTGTAAATTATATGTTGTGTTAATTTATTTATATTACGAATCTATCAGTTTTATTTTCGAAAGAGTGAATTCTGTGTTGTCTCATAGCCGTTACATAAATGAGGTCTGGTTGTATAGTATCAGTATAAACATTTACACCAATTTTACACTTTTTATTCATCACACTTAAACTCTTTATATATATCTAACTATTTTTGCCCCGCGGTTTACTTGCATAATAACAATTAAAATATTCTCTTCATTGTATATAATATATTTTTTAAGCCTCCGTTCAAGAGAACTGTATTGGGTGCCAACTCGCCTGCGATCAGGAACTAATTAACAAAAAAGGGGTAATTTTGCCCATAACTGCCGCGCTGGCCAGCGTGTTGTTGTAGCTTATAAAAATGTTGCCGCAGAATGCAATGTCTAACTTTGCAGTTCAATGTAAATCAATAAATGAATTATTATTATAAAATAATATATGTATATTTTGTTAATAATACGACAGATAAACCACTTAACGCAACACAAATCCTGGATTTCAATAATTTCCTAGTCGCTGCTGTATCCAGGTTAGAACATAGGTATGTATCGGTGAATTTAAACAAACACTATATAACTTAGAAAAAACATCTTCTGTTTTACTTAATATACATTTGAAAATAACTAATAAATACTATAGTCTGAAAATAATACTTTTATATGTAATTGTATAGACCGAAGCAAAGCCTCGGTATATTTTTAATGTTGTATTTCATCTATTTATTTAATCAATCAATCAATCAATATAATATAAAATAATAAAGATGTCACAACATTGAACAATAATCTTAATCTAAATAATCTAATAATAAAAACAACAATAATCACTCACATACCATCGAAGACATTTAAAGATGATAATACACATTGATGCACATGCACATTAATTGTGAATTTCGTTGCAACGTCTTTCCATATTGTGGATCAACGTACTAAGATGCGCTTGCCGATGCGTGATCTCTACTCTCTCCCAGGCCACATACGAACTTATTTGAAAAATCTTTCGAGAAGTTGTACAGATATATATTTTCATTTCAACTCTGAATAATAAATTTAAGATTTACTTTAAAAAGTATGAATATCAAGTATATCACTTACCCCGTCGTTGACACAATTATTTTGCTTCTGCAGAAGATGAGAAGTCGTCGGATATATTTTGTTTCTACTTTTTGAGATTTTATTGAAGTCCGTATATTTTTCATTTTCTTTACAACTTTTTCTCAAATATGTACTCAATGAAATAGTAAGGTGGTTGCCATTGTGTGCCAGGTACATTTCCAAATTCGCCATTATAAAAAATATTGAACAGAAGTCGAATAAAATATTACTATGTTTAAACGTATCTTTGTAAAAGGAACAACCGAACAAGGAACGTTACATAATGCCATTGTCGTAGTCCAAACAAATCAACTTTCTAATCAATATTTGTTCTACAAACACCCATCGACTATTGTGGTAGTACAGTGTCCCTTAATATTATTTATGCATCGCTCTTTATTTCTTTCTTTCCGTGTTTACACCAAAATTTATTTTCGATTACTTCCAACAACTTAACAACTAGGAAAGTTTTTTACGGATAGTTTTTGTACTGAGCATCTGTTCGTACAAATCAAATAATGCGTGGGAAGTTTTATAACGTTGTAATAATGGCTATTTAATGGGAAATAAATGTGTTTCCAAAAAAAAATCAATATTAAACCAAATATGAAGAAACAATCAGAACAATTATGTAAAAATCAAAGTCAAATTTATTATTTCAATAGGCCCATCATAGGCATTTTCAAATCGTCAAAACAACAAAAAACTTCTTGTTAACTTTAACAACAAATTGCACGAGTCACCAGAAAAGAAAATGCAATAAAAACTAATCGTGATATAAGTTCCATCAACACCTAATGATTGGTGTTATTGGAACCCTTACCGGCGTCGGGGCTAACGAACTATTACTTCTACTACTTATAATAAAACTGGTTTCAGAGATAACTTTGAAAGGCATTTGGATATAGTAAAGACACCAATTACAAAAGAGATGATGGTTGATATAACTAATGCCTGAGATTATCAGTATATCTCATCGATAAATAAAACCAACATCGTACTCCTTCAGATCACAAGACGCAATAACAGCTTATGCAGATATGAAAACAAATATATCAAATAAAACAGAACGTAATTAGTATTACATAACTTATATTATTGCATAACTTTGTCATTGTTGAACACGGTGTTGATAGCCTGAACATCGAACATAGAAACAATAAAGTAGTGTAAGTTAAACAGTTCGCGGATATGATTTTATTAGAAGAGACTTCTACAATAAAAACACAACTAAATATACTTTATGCATCGTTATTTTCCTCCAACATCTGTTCAGCTATTAGTGTTTTGTTTTCCACTTCCTCCGATTTCAACTCCACTTCACCATAATCTCCATAACTATCAGATTCATCAACAACAAAATCTACACTGAATTCTTCTAACTTATATTCTAGCAAATTGCTAATTTCTTTAAATCCCTCAGAACTAATACCGTGTATGATTCCATTTTCCTCTTCATGGTCAACACTCCTTTTTCTATGAGACTCATTATCCTTGTTGCGGTTAAAATTTTCCTCAAATGCCATAATATCATTGTTCTCTAATATTTGAGGATGGTCTTGAACAGCTGATAGAAGATATTCGAATACGATCGGTATGCTCTTAAATATGTTGACGTATTCTTCTTTTGCATCTACAGCGTTATCGTTATTTGAATCTGAAAGATAAAAAACGTTTAGAAGTTATTTAGATAGATTATCGGCCGTAATACTTCTACTCCACGTTGCCAGCCTTCTCAGTTTCCTGTAGTTCCTGTTTCAATCTCCTATTGCATTTAAGCGACGCTCTTTAGGACGATCATGAGGTAGACCTCACACAAAAGTCGTCTGCGTTGGTACCTATTTCTACCGTAAAATAGCAGTGTCCGCATTAACATGTTCCGGTTTCAAGGGTGGAAGAGGTAGTGAAATTACTGAGTCAATGTGACATTGTATCTTAAATTCACAAGGTTGGCGAAACACGAGTGTTATCTTTATGATGACACTAGTGTCTTATAAACTGCGGTTACGTTTATTACCAAGTGGAACTTATGCTTTTTTGCTAAATTCATAAAATAAAAAAAATAAAGAAGATAACAACGGTGCATACTTAGATTTCTTAAATATATTTTACAAAAAGAAACTCTTACAAAACGCCAATTTTATATGTGAAGACCTATTATAATATTACAAAGTATTGTAAATTTAACACTTTATTTTAACAAATATGCAAACTAAGAACAACAAATAGTGCCTTATATACCTTCGTATTAACAACCAAGAAGTGGCGACACAGGCGACAATTTTGAACATTTCATATTTTTAGAAAGTTTTGTAACAATTACGAAAGATTATAAATCGATTTGTAGTTCTGGGTTTTAATTCTAGAATGCCAAAAATACCATCGATTCAAAGGGATAAAATAAAATTCCTGCGATATGTAATTAGTGAACAAACAAACGGAGCCTTAGAAAATGCTCCTTTTGGGTACTTGCTAAACCCAAAATTTAAAAAACTGCTACCGAAGAGAAAAGGTGATATATAAAAACATGTAAACTTCGTTACACAGCATTTGTAATGTATTAAGTTTACAATTCACCTGATTTTTTATATTATTGTACAACAAGTAGTTATATACAATACAAATTATTTATGTATGCATTAGTTAAGATGCAAAAAAGCAATCTCTTTGCAAGAAAGCCATCGCATAATAGGGTAGTAGTATCATAATTTAATTGTGAAAGTTTATTATTTATATACTTTCTGCCATAAGAAATAACACTATTTTTTATGTAAATATGCGGTACATTTATAATTTTTAGAATAATATTGTAATTTTATTATCTGTATATCACGTGACCTAAGCCGGCCGCCATACTTTTTTTCGTGAGTGACGTCAAATGAGTGTGTGATCTCTTAAATCGAATTTGTGGCTTGTTATATTTTTTCACATTTAATACGTTATTATTTACAATGGAGGACGGGTTCCCAATAGTTCTTAATCTAAACATTTATCATATTAATGTCGTTTGGAACTCTGAGAAATTACTTTTCTGGAGTCTTCAATGTTGTGTTGTTATAATTTGGCATTATACACCAACGATACGTTAAATGAAAGTTTATTATTAGGTTTAGAAAAATATAAAATTTAATGCACTGCACTCTTATGTATGACATTTATTTGTTTCTGTTCATATGACGTCATAATAATGCAGCCGGCATCGTTATACATATCCAATGAAATATTTTTAGAAGAATGAATCTCAAGATTACTCAAAATCGTAGCTTATTTACATACAAATTTGCAACATTTATATTTTCTCTTTAGGATTTTTTTAATCCCTTGTTAGTGGCCGCCCACATTGTGAATTATACATAAACAAACAAATCCCACAACATTTCATACATAGACCTGTATCTGTGATAAGTCACTTACAGCAACAGGGGAATCACAAATATATTACATAATACATATATTTAACGCTCACACAGTACAAACAGAAATATGATCAAACATACATTGGGTATAAATAAACCTACGATCCTTGGCGCACAAGATAGGATCAGTACCATCTGCAGCCTCCGAGTAAAACCTCCAGTTTTCACTTTTTTACCATTAGCGGTTACTGTTCCTCTACATGTCAAGTCGAACTTCGCCTTTTATGTATATAGAATAAAAATTAAGAATGTATTTACCATTTTCATTTGCGACAGACCTTAAGAAACAACATAAAAATAGAACAAAAACTGTTGTAAACTTTTTCGATGTCATTATGCATTTGCGTACAGACACGTTGTACTCTATCGGACCACATTTGACTACAAATTATTTTAAAATGGCACAGTGCCGCCGAACTTTTTACTATTCATTGCAGATAAGATAATGGTGAATAACGAAGAAATAATTAACCGGATAACGATACAAAAAATGCTAGTTAATATGGGTGGTACTTTATCAGTTAATAGAAACAAAATTAAAGAATATACATTCGTATAAAGCGGTGAAATCTAGAATGCAGTGAAATAACAACGCGCTAGTGATATCCATGTAATATCATCCTTGATTCCTTTTTTATGACACGACAACCTAGTCACCTTTCAACCTTACATATTTTATCAAATCCACTCTTGATTCTGTTGTCTTAGCCGTGAGGTACCGGCAGAATAGAAAAGTACCTCCCCTTGTACTAAGATTTGTAAAAGGCGACTAAGGCACCGGAACCGCCAGATGGCGATATATCCTCCAGGAGCAGTGTAGCTCAAATGCAACAGGGCGGGGATGGGCAATAGCATTCCCGTCGCGAAGCTACGCTCTGCGATTGCTAATCAGCGGGGCAATTATGGGCAAATTCCCCGTTCCTCGATGAGGCCTATGTCCAGCATTGGATGTTTTGCGGCTGCTATGATGAAAGCTTGTATATAGGGTACAAAAATATATCGAATTATAAATACAATGCCATTTTATGAATTTACATCGAAACACGGTTACGTGTTAGTTTAGCAAATGTGTTTCAATATAAGATCAAACTTTTACATATTGGGTAGGTAATATACATCATATACACGCATTTACCTTACAAAATCATAACATGATAAGGCAAATTGTATAAAAATTTTACACAATAATATAATTAATATGAAAAAAAAAATTATCTTGGAAAGTAATTTATTTGAGGACACTACGACTTTTTTTTTCATCATTCATTCAGTATTAATACACTGTTAGTCCTAACTCTATCATACTACTGATCTTAAAGCTGTTTTGTTATTCATAAATTTTGTGCAACCACACAACTACCAAACTAAAAACTGTCATAAAATAAAATACCTTGGTCTGGAACGCGATAACATAAATATAAATATTGAACCTATTTATAATTTTAATGATCATAATCTTTTAATAAATTAACTTATCGATCAATTAAGGACTGCAATAAATAATAATAATAAAGTATATAAAATCCCAAAACGAAAAACTATTTTAAGCAGTGAATATTTATATGAATGCATAATATTGGTATAAGGGGCTTACAATGGAATTTATTTAAAGATTACCTTAGAAAACGAGTGCAATGTGTACAAATAGGAGATTTCAGTCGTACAGGTGAAACTGCGACGTATAGTGTCCCTCAGGGGAGTATTCTGGACTCAACACTCTTTCTGATCCACATAAATGAATTACCTTATTCCTCTCTCATCGGACCGTCTAGACTAATATCATACGTTGAAGATACTGTACTTTCATTCTCGATAGTATCTTGGGATAAAACTTATAATAATTCGCACAGCGATTTCCAAATTTTGCAGGACCATTTATTTATAATAAAATTAACCATGATATAGATATTCATGACATGAATAAACACACATGCAAAGTAACAGCGGGAATGGCTCTTGGCATTGGACTACAACAAGACATAGGAATTGCTAACAATATTATGCTAGACTGGACTATATTTATTGTTACTATTATTGTTTATATATGTATTTACACAGTATAGCTTCATATTCTATGTATTTATGTAATATATGCGTAAATATTATGTTGTATTAACAAACCTTGTATTATATTAGACCACATACACACACATTCACACCTATATGCATACTACAGAGCATAGGTGCCTATAAGAACAGGCTAAACCTAGTTTAGGTACTTAAGTATCAAAGTGTATTTTAGTTTAAGTTTCCTTTTGTTGTTGAATAAATTATTATTTTTTTTTATTAAATATATATACACATATATATATATATATATATATGATCAGAAAATTTGTAATCAAGTATATTCAAAACTACAGTCCTTAAAGTATGGTGCCTCAGTCCGCGGGTTTTCTTCATAAATATCGTTGTAGAGTCCCTCAAAATTAATCTCCCGTCGTATGCATCTAGTCGTATGCATTGGTACTCCACACTGACCTATTTCTACCGCCAAATAGAAGTGTTTGCATTATTCATAGTTTCGTTTTGGTGAGGCAGTGAAATTACTGGGTAATGTTACATGATATCTTTAAAGTAATAACGTTTATAAGGTTGGTAACGCGCTAATGATGAGTGTTTATAAGCTGCGGCGACAATAACTATCACGTGGTGTAAATTTATTCATGGGGTGAGCAAGTATCGATTTCAATAACATATCTGAGGAGGTCTCATTAAAATTTTCACAATGCGTAATTGTGAAAAAAAGTTCGTAACGTACTTTGAGAAAGTAAATCGATATTATCTATGTAACATTGTAAACAAGAAATATCTGGTTTAACTCAAAATCTACTTAAACAATTTTAATAATTCTTTCACATTACAAAGCTACATTTTCACCAAGTAACATAGGCTGTATCATATTACCTAAAATCAGAGTATAAACACGTAAAATGGAATGTAACAAGGTACGATTTACATAATAGTGCGTTTGTAAGGAATGAACTCAAAAATCAACTGAAATAATATTTTTTAAATGAAAATTTACATTGACATTAAACAGTATATTTTAGCTGTATTTTATTCCTGGATTTTGATGGCAACGGAAACTAAGCGGTGCCGTGCTAGTTGGATAGAA
>JACJUM010002809.1:3510465-3585403 GCA_020976665.1 Heortia vitessoides
TGACCTGACTCTGGGGTAAGTAGCTTATAGCACCTGTGTTTCGGATATCAAACAACAAAAGTATTATAATAACACTGAAATATATATTTTTAACACCAAAACACAGAACACGAATGTTTGTCATCAAGGCGCTATCTAATCTGTCAAATGTCTGTCACCTGTCAAATAAAATCACTTACGTTCTGTCTGCGTTTTGCCTGCGTAGACTTTACTTATAATTGCACCCGTTTGGACCTTTTGCGGAGCCTAAATGTATTAGCTATATTCATCCCTTGGGTTCTAACAATCGAAATGAAAAATTTCATCACCATATAAATCATTTATATTTAGAATTTTTCTGCCTGTTTGTCAGAATTAGCAGAAGTTGTATCTAAGGTTGTTATAGTTCAAAAATAACCATGAGCGCTGGCCCAACGCGGCAATTATGACCATAAATCCTCCTTTCTTGAGGGGGCCTATGTCCAAAAGTCCAATGGTTGATATGATGATGATGACGGATCAACAAAATCAGTGCAATCATGCGAGTGAAGTCGTGGGTTTTAACTAGTATAACATTTGCCTATCATCCAATGCCGCATGAATATATAGAGCATTTCTTAAATCTGTATTACAATATCGCTCTAGTAGTACTAGGCACGAGAATGTCAAGAGCCATTTTGATTTTAGCGTTCGCTTTAACAGTGTCGTTGGTGCGTCCAGCGAAGGTGGCAACAAAGGATGTAGAATCAGGAGCTCCAAAAATAGATGTGGGCACTATAGAAGCGTTGGCGTCGGACAACCAGAAAGATATGAAAGATGCAGAAGACTTGCCAGACTTGCTGATGATGATGAGTGAATGCAACGAAACCTTCCGTATTCAAATGGGTGAGGATATTTTCTTGTGAAAATAATTTTGATTGTCTTCTTTGAAACATATCCAGAGATTTTAACATTTATACACGATTATATTATAGAGCTTTTTTATAGATTAATGCAAAAAAATAGCCGTGAGGATAAAATAGTACCTCCCACTATGCCAGGGTGGTTAGAGGCGTCTTAAGTACTAGAACCGACAGATGGCGGTAATCCGAAATAATGCAGCTGAAATGCACAGTTCGGGGATGGGCAGCAGCATCTCCGTCGCAAAAAAGGCATTCTGCTATTACCAACACGCAACACTGTTTCTTGTGGAGGGCTATGTCCAGCTGTGGACTTCTAGTGGCTGATATGATAACAAAAATAATAGCACTATTCTAAAAATCTTGTGTTTCAGATTAACTAAAAATATTATTAACCTTCAGCTTTAGTATTATTGATTGATTCTATTGATGCTAATGGCGGAGATGGTAGTGATCCTATTTTATGGGCCAAGAATTGTTGGTTCAATTACCACCACGGACAAACGTTTATAAGATAATATTTGTGTTTTGTCTGTATCTGCGAGTTAAAAATATATATAAGTATAGTATTTGTGATTCCTCTGTTGTCGGATGTCCATGACTACCACAAGTGACTATCATTTATTTATTGTTATTATTAGGTTTGGTAGCATAATATGTTTGTTTAAAAGTTAAATAAACCTTAAGTTCTCGTTTTAACTAAAATTTTCATTCAGTGAGGGTCTTGTCATTTTTGCATTGTTTATTATATGCTTCGCTATGAAATACTGCAAACATACTTTTTACTGTAGTAAAAAGTATGTTTGCAGTCGTCAGTGCGTCAATGTAGCAGGTCAGATTCCAGATAGTTTTTAAGAGTCATAATCGGTACAAGTATTAAGTATATTAAAAATAATAAGGTTAACGTCAGAGTTATCAATTGCAAGATAAAAGAAGAATGAGGAGAGGTAATATTTTTCTTAAAAGACTTCTTAGAATATAAACTACCAAATTGAGGTGATGTTCCCGAAATGCAGTAGTAAAATCGATTGCATTTTTTATAGTTTACTTAACTATATTGCATCACGATATTTAGTATAAAGGTTCTTTATTGATAGTTAGGAAACGTGTAAGATATTTTTTTAAAACCATCCTTTAAGGAGGTTAAAGGGGGGAGTAAAAAATTATTAATAATCTATTATTTTTAAGGTATAGAAGTTTATTATAAGTTCCTATTAATAATTGTAACCGATTTTTGTGATTTAAATAATTGGACTTTTATTGGCAAATAGCTATTGGTATAAAGAGTAATTTTATTGTATTTATTATTCTTACGAGAATTGAAACTACGCGGGTAAAACCGCGGGACGCTGTTAAGCCCTCCTAATGACCGATGTTTTTATTTTCAGGATATATTGAATCACTGAATGAAAGCGGAAGTTTTCCTGACGAAACCGACAAGACCCCGAAGGTAATATCCGAAAATGGTACTACAACAATTACTGATTTGTATTGTTTTTATACCATATTTGCCTAATTTATATGAAAATTATTAATTATTTAAAACTTACCCAAAAATAATACCTACGAAATAATGCTTAAGATTGCTTATATATATGGAAATTCTGTTTTATGTAATAATTCTATGTTAGCTGAGAGGTCCAAATGAAGGTATCAATAGCTCATACCCAATAATATCTTTGCCTCTCTAAGCCCCCGGCTTGTTACCAGATTACAGCAATGTTAACACTACTGTTTTGCGTAAGAAATAGATACCTTGAAGTGTGAGTTGCACCTTCACTTAAATAACCTATCAGTTTACTACCGGGTTGTACAAAATATTATTATATGTGCACGTATCTTTCAGGAGCCGTTAAGTACCGGCACAATAGAATAGTACCTCCCTCTGTACCAGGTGTCGTCTGAGACACCCGAACCAACAGATGGCGGTATATTCACCTTAAACAGCGCAGATCAAATGTCACAGTCCAGGGATAGGCAGAATCATTCCCGTCGCGAACTTCATTCTGTGGCAATCACAGAATGAAGTTCGCGACGGGAATGATCCACGTCCTCCCAGCGCTTTATTAATGGGAAAAGTTATTTTCTTGGGGAGGCCTTTGTCTAGCAGTAGACGTTCAATGGCTGATGATGATGATGACATATGATCTTTTGAAATAAACCTAAATCGTAAGAGCAGTATGTACAGATTCTTACATCCATCCATTACATTTACAAATTTCTCGTCAATAACATTATCAGAAAACCCAGTCTGGTTGGTATTTTAAATACGTTTTTGTTGATCATTCCAGTGCTATGTGCGGTGTGTCCTGGAAAAAACAGGAGTGGCGTCGGAAGATGGACAGTTCGATCCAGCCCAAGCCGCGATCATATTTGCTGGAGAGAGAGGAGGGAAGATCATGGATGACATTAAAGATATAGCTGCTAAGTGCGCCGATAATCGGAGTAAGTATTGTAGGATACTTGACTGTGCTGATGGCAGTGTCGAATCTTTTTGACGGTGTTAGGTAGTAAAACTAGATACTGTAGGAGAATTTCTTTATATCGACGTGGAGTACCAGGCAAAGTAAAATATTGCCTCCTCCCTTACCAGGAGTGATGACATATAACACACCAACTGGAACCGACAGATGGCGGTATATCTATCCGAAACAGGGAAACTTAAATACAAATACAACATGGTTGAGGATGGACAGCAATTTACCTCACAAATGTACGCCCTGCGATTACCACCTTCCAAGCACGGAAACAATTCCCCCTTTTTATTGAAGACTTATCCCCAGCGATCCATGCTGGCATGCTATGATGGCAATATTTTTTTACTCTTTCTGGTAAATGCATACGGTGAACTAGTATCAAGTTTGATATGATGCACGTCGCCAACCAATATTTATGTGACAAACATTTGAGTTGGTTCCTTTAGAAATATTTCTGCTGCCTGATATCTTTAACATAATTACTTTAAGCTACTTCTTGGAGTCCAGTGAGATTATGTGTAAAATCATATTTCCTTTTACACTGGAGACATTGTTCCCTCCCTATGGTAATTTAGGAATATTTTTTTATTTTATATATAACTAAGAACTAATTAATGTCTTCTGTTTTTTTAGTAAATATTGCAAAGAAGCTGAAAAGGTTAGATGCATTCAAATAACTTTAGGTTATTACATTTTTTCCAGAGGAGACATGCAAGTGTGAAAGGTCCTATCAATTCATGAAGTGCTTAATGGAGACTGAAATCAAGAAATACCAGCAATTCAATTGATTCCTTTACAAACAATCGATAAATTACTAACTCACTAAATGCGGCAAAGCAAATGAAAAAAAATAAAGATATGAAAAAATAAATGCTTTTATTCAGACAACAGATATACAATTTTATTTTTATACCATACCATTCATCATTATCATAATACCAGCCATTGAAAGTCCACTGCTAGACATAGGCCTCCCCAAGAAAGGGTTAATCTCGCACATAATTGCTACGCTAGGCAAGCGCTTTGGTAATCGCAGAGCGCAGCTTCCGCTACGGGGATACTGCTGCCCATTTCCGCCCCGTGCATTTGAGCCAGTTCTGGTACCTTAGTCGCTTCTTACGACGCCTTGTACTACTCTACTATTCCGATATGTCACGGCTAATTATGGTTACACACACTGCTACATAAGTGTTTCACACAATTAAAATAAATAAAGTATTTGGTGCTTCATTATACTTGGAATATTATTTTTTTAAGTTATTTAAGGCGTCCTAACTAGAACAAGCGCATGAAGTGGAGTTACCAGGGAGAGATCAGAATGAAGTAAGTTTTTTTTTTAAATATTCATACTACATACATACAAAGACCTGACTCTGAGGTAAGTCGCTTAAAGCCTGACTTGTGTTCCGGAGATCAGTCAACAGCGGAATCACAAATACTTAAATAGAAATTTTTTGGCGATACCCAACAGTTGTTGGTTTTAATAATTTTATTTTGTTTGGTTTGTATTTTATTTAACAGATCATCAAACTATTATTTTCATTACATGTTACAACCTTTTTTGGTAAACACAGTATGCACTTAAACAATAAAAAGTATGACTATTATAACTATATATTAATACTGCGGGGCCATGTTTATGTTGGCAAGACAAAAAATAAGATTACCTGTCACTGGTTCGCTCGTTAATAAGCAACCCCGCTTTCTCCTCCGGCAGCGTTGGAATTGACTTCTATTTAGGTAAGTATTAGGTTCTCCGAAAAAAATACCAATAAAATCTTTATAAATAAAAAAAGCCACAATTATGACACAAATAAGTACTAGACCACAAATAAATAAACATAAAGAACATAAACCTCAGCTCAGGACTACGTTTTGTTATGACAAGAAAAGTGTTACCCCAAACCTTGTCCTTTGTTTTATAAAAGAGGCAGCGTAAACCTCAATCATTCCATTATACTAATTTACGAGTTTGCATAGCCTTGATATTTTGGGAAGATACACCTAAATACATCATGCCTGTGTCCCATTGGGGCAGGTAGAGCCTATGGTCCTCCACTTGTTTCGATCTTGGCATTCCTCTAGCCTTCTTCAGTCTGGCTCTACTTTAATACATCTTTTACCTGGATAAAGTATGTTCGTTTAGGTCGTCCTATATCAACTTTTCCATTCAGTTTCACTCTTTGCAGTCATTCTACTTTCATCCGTTTTATGTCCAAACAATCTCAATACTCCTTTCTCTATTATTGCCACAATATTATATGCACCACTAATTTCTCTTATCAAACTTTTCTTTAACCTTTTTCTCAAACTTACTCCATATATATTGCCGTGACAACGTCTTATAAATTGGTTTGCCGGGTGACACTTCAAGAAACTGCGTTACGCTCCAGTCACGTTATGCGCTCACAATGAGAGCGAGTGAGAGGCACGCGTCCCTTCCACTCGGGCATGGTTAGCCCGCCTAAGAGCGAGAGAGACAGACATAAAAAGTGAAAGGCACGCGTCCCTTCCACTCGAGCACAGTTAGCCCGCCTAAGAGCGAGAGAGACAGAGCGAGAGAGATAGGCATACACCTATAGCATATTTCATCCTTATTCCTACTATACGAATGAATATTCACATTAAAATTATTTTACCACTCAAAGTCGTTGTCACGTAAAACTTTCGCCCGTATACCGACTTTACAGGCAACCAATTTTTTTAATGTCACCTCATTTCAATAGCATTTATTTAACTCGCGTGCTTCTTCTGTCACATCCAACACTCATTAATACGTCTGTATTGGAACTCACATACTTCTACGAACTGTCAATCGGGACCTTTTTGACAAATTGTCAGACCTAAGAAGGGATTTTTGCGACAGTGGACGAAACGGGTAAAGGAGTGCGAAGCTTTCTCAAAGGAAACGGAAACTAATATTTTGGAGAGAAAACGGCAGTAATGCGATAGTAAAACAATCTGTTTATATTTCTTAATCATTTTAATAGCGATATAAAAAAAAGTGAAAAGACTAGCAACACATCTTAAACCTAACAGATCATGGTGCACAAATTATGTTCAATACCATTGAATTATTTTGATTTGTTGTTTCCGAACATGGACTGCATAGACTGCCAGACACCTCCAAGCCAGCCTGTTTGAGGTTCGCTGGAAATAGATATCATTATTAAAAAAAACAACCTTATAAATATATTATTCATCCGGCAAAAAGTTTCCGGCAGTATAATCCTCATAATAATATTACTTTTTAAACGGCTTTGAAACGCGGTTAATTTAAAAAAAAAATTCAAATAAACTACGTTTTAGAGTCGTTATAATAGTAGTTAGTTCCATGTGTTGTTGTAATAAATGTAAACTGTGATCGTAATCCCATTTTCCCCCGGAACTCTTATTCTCAATGTGAAGTTTCATATTACAGTTACAATAGGAATCAAATCTCTCATGTTTTTGATTCCAACTCTTCTAAACTGGACTTAGACCTCATACAAAGGTCGTCTGCATTTGTAGCTCACGCCTATTTCTTCAGCCAAAAAGTTCGCATTGCTGCGGTAGTTTGAAGGGTGATAGGTAACTAGAGATGTGACAAAATATCTTCGAGTTGTTAGGTTGGCAACGCATTATCGATATCCCTGTGTTAATACGATGCTTTGCTATAGGATGCGGTGACGCTTACTATCACGCCGACGAAATGATAGTCTGTCGACTTGATTAAATAAAAATAAAACAGAGTTGTGTATGTGAATATCTACTTAATTACAAAGTCCTTACTCTTTCTTGCAGTTATACATGAAGTTCACTTTTCTGACGTCACCTCTGCTCAGTCCTTCTCTTTGTCCTAGCTTCACTCCACCCACCTGTAATAGTTAGCACTGTTGACGTATGGGGCAGACCAATGACAGATCAGAGGTTGAACAATCGATAATGAAACTCAATAGACTCAACCTTTTTACGGTTTTAAAGGAGACAAAACTTTTGCAGAATTTTAACGTTATTTAATTTTATTAAATAATAAATGGGTAAGTTTTGCGGACTTTGAGATCACAAAGTAACTTATATTCATTTCATAAGAAAATAATTAGTTTTCATAACTATTACATTTCAATCTGTAATATAATCCATCACTAAAATATTAAAGTTTTCATAATTAATTCTTATGCAAATTTTACTTCATTAAAGACTATTTTTAGTTAACAACTAGGTTTTCGGCTGCAGCTTTGTCCGCGAGGTATTTACTTTATATGTACATTATTCTTAGAGAACTCTTTTCATTGCGGGAAGAAGTCTATGCCGCAAAACTGTGTAAATAATCGTGCCGTGATTCCCTTGAGAAAAAAAGAGCTAGATCTATCCCACGGGAATGTTTTCGGTATAAAAAGTAGTCTGTCTTATTATGAACTATCAATAATCTCTGTGCTAATTTTCATCCAGATATGTTCAATCGTTCTAGCGTGAAAGGATAACAAACATGCACACATTTAACATTAATGATATAAGTCAGTTCAGAAAAATTGGGATCGGATTGGGAAATCTAATTAGATTACCTTTTACCTGGTAGCGCGTTTAAAAATCGCTCAGCGCCATCTATTGATATTTCGTAGTACTAAAATTGTCGCAAATCGCATAATCGGAAAGAACACGTATTTTTCTGGATGCAAGTCACACGCCCTGCACCCAATGATATCTATGCAAATTTCAAGAATATTGGTTAATTAGATAAACCGTGAACAGGTAACATGCTAAACTTACTTTTGCATTAATAATTAGTATTTGAGATTTTACTCATCATTCCAGCCATTGTAAGTCCACTGCTGGATCTAGGTCTCCCAAAAAAAGGGGGAATATGGCCCATCTTTGCCGTGCTATTTAATTTTGGATTGATACACCGCCATCTATCGGTTTCGGTGCCCCACGGAGTGGGGTCGGAACCTCACGGCGGAAAGAGTTGAGATTTTAGTATATCTCGTACCTTAGGCTCAATGGTCTTCTGCGAGTTCTTGGAGAATGCGTACTCGGAGTAATGCATCACACTGTTGTAGTCGTACTTCACTCCGTAGTCGTTAGTATTTTTGGGTTCAGCCTTTCTGAAGTTGTACTCTGATCCTGAAATATCACAAATAAATTAATTATTTATTACTTCCCTTTGTTAGTTTTCTGATTGTTACATCTACATATACACTAATATTATAAAGAAAGACGATGTATTTTTGGATATTTGGCAGGAACAAACTCAAAAGCTACTGTCTAGATTTTGATAACTCTTTTAAGACTATGATCTTTTTTAGCCATGCATACATAGTTCAACACAAATCTTTAAAACAAGTGTCCACTAGTGCGAAGCCGGGACAAGCCGATTGTTAAATATATATAGGTCTGGGAATAGGTTGTTATCTATTCTTATACCCTTAACTGACAGAGTTGGTTCACCCCAAAATGTAAATTTTTCTTTTTTTTATGATGTGCCATTAAAAATAGTCACAAACCTAAATTTTTAATCTTCTACTACTAACCTCTGTATATATTTAGTAGGGGTATTAGTAAATTATTAGTTTGAAATAATTTATAGGGCAGAACAACACTCTCTCGTGCGTTGACCTAAATCATTAAAAGCACTTGTGTTACGACATCAGACAACAGAGAAATAAGAAAAATACATATTAAATCCATGATTAAGACAATATCACAGAAACCAACTAAAAAATATACTATGGGCGGGGATCGAACCCCTAACCCTTGGCGCACAATATAGGCACACACTACCGAATGCGCCAACAGGCCAGAACAAAAGTATCAGGTGAACTTTTGACTTGATACGCACCCTGTTTTATGTTGTTATAGTTGACGGTCACAAAGTCGTCTCTTTCGGGGCGGCTCTGCTCATGCATGAACCCGATAGCATGAAGTAACTCATGGACCACCGTGCCCTTCTTCGACACGCACCCAGGGTTCTGCAGGTTTACCTCCTGGCGGCCGCCTGGTGACATAAGCAACATTAAATATCTATAATGATAAAGACTGTAACTCCATCATTCTTCTCAAACTTAGATTTTGCTAAATATTTTCAATTAAAGGAATCAAAAAACGAAGGTTTCTAATTAATGTTTATATAGAAGCTAATCTACCCTCAGCCGTGAGGCACCGGCATAGTAGAATAATACCTCCCTCCGTCCCGGTGTCGTAAAAAGGCGACTAAGATACAAAAATCGACAGATGGCGGTTTAACTGTCCGAATCAGTGTAGCTTAAATACACACGACAGGCATGGGCAGCAGAATCTTCGTCGCGAAGCTACGCTTTGCAATTGCCAACATGCTTGCCCAGCGCGGCAATTATGGGCAAAATTACCCCTTGGCGGGGATGCTGCCACCCATCCCCGCCCTGTGCATTTGAACTTAATTATTTCATCAGTCTGTTTCGGTACCTTAGCCGCCTCTTGCGGTACCTGCTACAGGGGATGGTACTATTCTACTCTGCCACTACCTCACGGCTTAATATAATATATTTTGGAAGTTATATTAAATAGTTACGAAACTCTTTTCGTTCTGAATAGTTGACAAAAATTATTTGTGGTGGAGAAGCGATTCAGAAACCTTTGACTAAATAAAATACTAGAAATATACTTTACACGACAACATTAACACTTAGTGTATACTTTATACTTGTATTTGAATAAAATATTTTTAAAACATTTCCGCGGCCACTACTTATAATCAGAACAACTTGATGGCGGCTTGGTAATAACTTTGAAACGGTTTAACTGATTTTAATTGTACTTATACTGGCAGATAGCTTATGTTATGAGGAATAACTCTGGC
The DNA here is from genome assembly GCA_020976665.1 of Heortia vitessoides. NCBI lineage: Eukaryota > Metazoa > Arthropoda > Insecta > Lepidoptera > Crambidae > Heortia > Heortia vitessoides. Next base: position 3,520,635 of record JACJUM010002809.1, read on the forward strand.
TACTTTTATTATATAATACTTCCACATAAACATGAACTAAGTGAGTGAAACCGTAGGCCGCGGCTAATAAAAAAATCATAGTTACCAATCCGCCCGACGCTAGACCAGCACCCCGACTTGGAGCTCTGGATGGTGATGTAGTCAGTCTGACCATTGTAAGGCACGAATCGCAGGCAAGTGAGGCGATGGAAGTCAGCGATGGCCTTCATTATCGTGTCCTTTTCCTGCTGGTCTGGAAATGACAACTCTTTGAGTAATTATATTCACACAATATCTCATACAATGACTCCTGACTTGACTCCGAGGTAAGTCGCTTAAAGCACTTGTGTTACGGACATCAGATAAAAGAGGATGCACAAATATATTACTAGAATACATATTTTTAAATATCCAAACGCAGGGAAAACACAAATAGTTTCATATCAATATTTGTCCTAAGTGGTGGACCAACTGCGCCAATGAGATGGCCCGCATCTTGTCCGCAAAGGGTTCGTCTGCATCCCCTTGCAGGTCAAACATTAATACTGTGAAAATTTAAGTGTTTAAGGCTTTAAATACGTGTAAAATAATTATATTTGTTAATCACATTATGTATAATATGTGTAGCTTTAAACGATTAGGCGAAATAAGTCTGGGAGTCAGGTCAAAGTTGTTCTGTTAATTTATTATGAATACATGCTATATTATGAATATATACTATATTTTTATATATACCATTAATACCCAGTAATTTTACCCTTCAAACCGAAACATAGCAATGCGAACTCTGAGTGTAGGGTACCAATGCAGACGAGCTTTTAATGAGGTTAACCTTTATATATTTAATTATGAGAATGTTCCACTCCCGCAGGGTTCGTGAGGTCGGAGCGGGACTCACAGCTATCACTCGAGGACGCCTCTAAGGCTCGGGCCTCGGATCGCGTGGCCGCTAGTAGAGAGAATTGAGTAAGCCTGTCCACACTACTGAAGTTGTATTTCACTCATGGGGTAGGAAATGCACGTTTCCCGGCATACGAGGTCCTCTATGACAATAGTATGCAGAGTTAGCATGCCTGTTCATGAGGTGCTAGTGAAAGGGACTACTACAGAGAGCAATTATAGTGTAGTAGTGTAGTGTATTTAAGTGTAGTGGTCGAGCACGGATGCGCCAGTTACAACCATTTTGTAAATCAGAAGTAACTACGGTGACGCTTACCATCACTGGGACCATATAATTGTTTGAATTCCTAGTAGAATTAAATATATCAAATCAGCCATACTGTAATATCCATCGATAGCATACGGGATGATTCCCTTTGGCCATCTGTAAGACTGGTCGCGGATCCCGTTCCTCATCAGCGGCTTCGGCATCAGAATATCACCCTCGGCGTACTCGCCCAATTCTTCAGGGTTCATGAGCGACGACTCAGTCCATTGGGACACAGCATCACCTGGAATTTGAGATGTCTTTTCAACTAGATCTTTCATCTATATATATAACACAAGAAGCTGGCTGACTGTCATATGAACGCAGATTGTTACTATAAGGGTAAGGGTTTTAGCACAGGGGCTCCTTTTATAATCAAGAAGAGCGCTAAGAAACAATTTCACCCTCTAAGGGGGTGCAAAGTAAAAATTAAACTTTGCCTTTTTAAAGTTATTGAAAGGAATATATGTATGTGTAAAATATTTTTTCTGATATCCCTTTAGTAGTAAAAGGGGGATTTCAAGTTAGTTTAAAAGTTTTCTGATTTTCAGTTATTTCTATAATATAAATAGAATTATATATATCTAATAGCTATTTGATTGCAATATACTAGCGACTCGCCCTTGCTATGCACGGATGCTATATAGATACAAATAGGGGGCAGTGTGGAATGATTAATAATAATATGATTTGTTAATAGGGAATATCCCGCGCCCGCCGACCTTAGACCTCCAACCGTTTAGACGTAAAGCTCAATAGCGGCAATGTCTCCTTCTGTCTCCTCCAGCTTTTAAAATGTCTTCTTTTTAACGATATTCATTGTAAAGGGGACTTTATTATCAATTTTTTTTGAGTACCTAATGCAGGTCTACTCAGACGTCAATTTCAGCGCCACTGGAGGAAAGGACTCGGTTTTACCTGCGTGGGGTACCACGGTGGCGACCGCGCGTTTACCTACGCAGGGTCTGAGTGGGGAACCTCACAGGATTCGCTGGATCGATGGCGAACACCCGCGGGCGCCTCTGAGGCTCGATCTAGGCTCGGGTGACCATCGTTGGGGATGAAATTAAGTTTTTGACAAAAGAAGACTGAGTGAGCCCGACCGCATTAGTGCGGTCAGATATCGCTCGAGGGGCAGGGACTGCATGCGTTCGCCGGCGAACACGGTGTTTTACTCTGAGAAAGATATATGTGTGCCAGTAAGAGGACGACGGAAGGAGGCTCTATTAGAAGATATGCTATCGGGCGGATAGTGCTATATGTAAAATACAACGTATATTATGTATTTAATTGGATAATTAATAATATTAGTTATTGTATAATATGAAATAGCTCGGTGCTATTGTGCAGTGCAATAAAATTATCTATTTTGGTATGGTTTAGCGTTTGCAATTTAAACGCACAGAAGTATTTTATTTTCGACATAACATTATACATTTTTGATTTTTCGACGTTGCTTTCCTAATATGTATATAGTATACATATAAACCTACTTCTCGAATCACTATCTATTGCTGAAACGACTTCATTTTAATACTATGTGAAAATAATTAAACTGTGAGGTAGGTGAGGTAGAATGGTACCAGGTGTCGTAAGAGGTGACTAAGGTACCAAATCCAACAGACGGCGGTATATCCATCCGAGACAGTGTAGCTCAAATGCATAGGGTGGGGATAAGCAGCAGCATCCCCGTAGCGAAAGCTGCGATCTACGATAAGCCCAGCGCGGCAATAATAGCAAAATACCTATTTTTTTTTACGTTACTAGAGACGTAAAAAATTTAAAGGCTAATAAAGTTAGTTGTTTAAATGAAAATGAAAATTTAATGGCACGATAAAAACGTATCGAAGTAATCGACCGGTACCAGGATGTCATAAATTCAAGGAAATAGGCCGTCAATGGATCTCGATGCACTGACAAGTTTATCGAACGCCTGTCAGCGGCGACGTGTTGCGCTGAAAACATTTGATAACGCGCCGATTGTAGGCTTCACAAAAACTGCGCGTTTGAAAAACACTATTGTTATATACATACAATACAACTACCCTCTTTTAATTGGAAAATTATGGTTACAGCTTAGGTGAAACATCGGCAGTTTTAGTGGTAGCAATTATAAAATTACGTCTTATATTCGAAACGAATAAATAAATTTAAATTGACTTGACTTCGAGATAAGTAGCATAATATACTATTGTTCCGGATGTCATAAAATAAAAGAAGCAGAAATGTTCGATATTTAAATGAAAAAAATTTGCTTGTTTCAGGTGGTACTCGAACCTGCATCTTTCCCATACCGGGAATTGCGCTACCATTATGCTACCTTTGCAGACATATTGAATTTTTTCTACTGTGTTTTTTTGTGCTGAGAATTCAGCGCCATTTGTTCAATATTATAGGTAATTTCAAATATGCAATTTTAATACATATTTAGCACACAGAAGAAACACAAATATTCATCATATAAATGTTTGTCTTGGTGGGAATCGAACCCGCATAAGACAGTGACACTACAGATTACCCATTGGGATTGTGAGACTGATGAATAGCTAAAATGATATAAAAAAATTGCCGCGGGAATTTCTCAATTTGACACACATCAACATTTATTTACATTTTTTTTATATGTATTATATTTTTGTTGTGTTATGTTTTAATATAAATATATCTTTTTTAGCACCACCAACGCTTTCCATCAGCTAAGTGAAGTAACGCTTTAGAAGCCATCGCTGATGGTTGTGCCAACACTATGGTAACAAAGAATCTTTATCAGCTCAAACTTTCTAGTAGGCTATTTGTCTTGGTTCGTAGACATGGTCATTTAAATACCCGTCCATTATTTTAAAAAGAACTGGTCGCTTGAAAATATATTTTAATTATTATTTATTATGTTTATTTAGTAATGTTTTCTACTACTAATATCTGAGAATCTTTAGAGTAAGCAGTTTCATTATTTTTATAAAAAGTTCCTGTGAGTACAACATTTTATAAAGATCAATAAAAGGGAATATCCCCTTACTTAAGCTATATTCAAACTTAAAAATTTTAACTCAAGGGTTTTATGTTATTGTAATTTTTTAGGGAGCCACGTTGATCGTAATTATCTAAATTATATTTATTAAAATTATTTAGATTCAATTGTTTAGGCGGCAGAATTAATATTTTCTTATATGATTCGAAGAGTTTATTTGCACATGAAAGTTTCAAAAGCCAGGAATGTACAGATAATTTTTACGATCCTCCATTATAGGCCTAATGAGGCAACGCAATGTATCCCAACAAACTATGGAAAAGGCCAAGCGCGATCTCTTTGCGCGATCGCGAATCAGGACTGAGGAGATCCCTATAAGATTTCTATAAGAAGCCAAAGTTATTGAAATAGCCAGGCGGATTAGCAAAATAGCCGTGAAGTACCGGCATGGCCGTGAGGTTCTGACTTAGGTACCAGAACCGACAGATGGCGGTATATCCATGCAAAAAAGTCAGCTCAAATGTACAGGGTGGGAATGGGCTGCAGCTTCCCCGTCTGGAAAGCTGCGCTCTGCGATTGCCAACACACTTGCCCAGCGCGGCAATTATGGGTAACATACCCCCTTTCTTGGGGAGGGCTATGTCCAACAGTGGACTTTTAATGGCTGGTATAGTGATTAGCAAATAAAGTGGCAGTGGCCAGTGCACGTAGCTCACAGAACTAACACTATAACTAGTAAGCTCAACGAAGGTCAACCTACAAAGAGGACTTAATATCTCTGTGGAACCTGTTGCACATTACTTGGGGACCCCTATGTCCAACTGTGGACGTCCTACGGCTGATAATGTTGAAGAAACCGATTACGAATATAACTTAGTACAATCTATATTGGTACAAAAGTTTGTCTGTCTATTTGTTATACTTATACTAATTAACCGGCGAAATTATTTTGATGAAAATTGGCATGTGGATAGTTCAAACCGTAGAAAAAGGCATAAACTTTAAACCAAAAAATTTATTGCCTTGGATACTTTAGAGGGTGAAGTCAATGCCGACAAATACACGGGCGGTAAGCTAGTATATGGTACTATATCTTGCGGTACTATATGTCTAGCTGTTATCATTATATCACTATAACCACATGTCTTAAAGGAATCTTGAAAAAAACCATAATCATCCCGAAAAGAAAATTAGTAAGAATTATTATTTTATCAAGACTGTTTTAACACGAGTAGAGTACTTATTGAATTTTTAAAATCGGCCATTGCAATTAAAATATATTACTAGTTTAAAAATGTCAATGTAAGGCGTGCGTGGGACATGGAACTTTTAATATATACAAATAAAAATATATAATTTCTAAATATTACAAGTCTATTGACACCGTATGCGAACATACGTACGGCGCACTATCCTTAAGAATTTTTAAGTTCGCTAAATCCTCCGACTTTGCCTCCTCATGGCCTAAAATTAAGGTAAATGCTTCTATTATTATTATTGAGAAATTATAGTGTCCTCCAACTATGTGTAATGGCACCAGCAAAAAATATGAATAGTTAAATATCCCTTGGAATCAAAAACTTATTAAGTGTATCATCTACGATACACTTAATAAGTTTTTGATTGTAAAAAAGATTTTTTTTCTGTAACATTTTCGATTCTGGTTTGGGTCATGGGTGCAAGATTTTCAAGACTGATCAGCCGGGACAGGCTTTATTAATGAGAAGAAGAAAAGTAAGTAATCTTGAATGTGTACTATTTTAATTTTACTCACCACTTTCGTTGCTCGGAGAACCAAACGCTTCAGGACCCAAATGGGAGAGGTCAATCGTGTCTTCTCCGTCGATTTCGTTTTCGGAGAAATCGTCTAACAACACATCTATATCTTTACTAAGAGGCACCGCGTCAAAGCCTTTTAATATACAACATAAAACAATCAAATTCAGGACTATCGCCATTTTAAAGAATATTTTCAAAGAAATGTTTAAATGAGAAAGAATTTATATTCTTTTTAAAAACTAAGTACACCACGATCAAAAGTACTAGGCTACCATAGGACTCGAAGAGGTGTGAGCGTTTGAAGCATGTTTCGCTGTTTATAAAGCGGCCGTAGGGTAAACAGTTGCAAGGTTCGTGACTCTTCCTGATAGGATGCGCCTGAAAATATGTAAACTAATCGATAAGACGAACCTTGGCTCAAGTTTGGGTTTACATTTCCTTTGTTTTCGTATACTGTTTGAAGAGATAGATTATGTCCAGTGGTTTAGATTTTTTTTTATTTATATTTCTTTAGTATTATATATATAAATTAAGATTATTCGTCGGACTGTATGTACGCTCAGAACTCTAAAACGGATGTTTTAGAGTTTGCGCCAAGTTGGTTTATTCTTTTCTTTTAGTTTTATTATTAATATATTTTTAATTTATTAATATTAATAATAATATTAATAAATTCACACAATCTCTCATTCATTGACCTCACTTCTAGATAGGTCGATTAAACCATAATTTAATCATTAAATACATATTTAACACCCAGACACATTGCAGATAGCAAACATAGCTAGCTGTGCCCGCGTCTATGTCCGCGTGTAGTAGTACCTTGGGCATCATACCTTTTTACTTTAACTTATATAAACTTAGAATGTTATATTTATTCATTTGTATATACAAATCAACAGCCTAAATAGTAAGTTTTAAGCTTCTAGCTCTAACAATAGCGATACTCCCATACAACTTTTCATCCCCTCTTTCGACCCCTTACAACTCTTATGTCGAATAGAAAGGTAGCCTATGTCCTTTCTTAGGCTATAGACTACCTGTGTACCAAACTTCATTTAAATCAGTTCTGTAGTTTAGGAATGATTGCGTAATAGACAGACAGACAGAGTTACTTTCGGATTTATAATATTAGTAAGAATTTCAATATTATACCCACCCCCACCCAGGACAAATATTTATACGATGACATTTGTGTTCGATCGTTGTCTGGATGTTAATTAAATTTGTGATTCCTGACACGAGCGGGTTATCTCGGAGTCAGGTCAATGTATGAGATGTTGTGTGGATTTTTAATATACTAGCCGCGCCCTGCGTGTTCACCCGCGTTAAATAGTAAAACAAACCTGGTATTATATTTATGTTATGTGTAATGTTATATGGCCAATTACTTACCACGATAAGTGGGCTTTATAACTTTATAGCGTTGAGGCGTTGATATGTCAGACAGCTTCTATTTCTATATATAGATAAAATGTTATTATTGAAATAACTTTCAAAATCACTTTTAAACAAAATATTTTATACATTTTTTTTTAATTTCATTAGACCAAGACAAACAACTGCCGTCCGCGTAATAGCAAAAGGATATTACCAATTTACTTTGTAATTTGAAGATATTTCGATACATCACCAATTAATTTCACTGCCTCTCTCACCCATTAAACGGGAACACAGCAATGCTAACTCTGCTAATTGGTGGTAGAAATGGCACTAAGGGAGGTACTATTCCACTCCATCGGGATACAACGGCACGGCGACATTAATTATTTCTTTTAATATCGATAATACTTAATCAAGTTATAACACACCATATTATTACATACACTGTTGGTAAAATACAAACCAAGCGGTATAAATTTGTAGAAGTGATAAATTTGTAGTCTATCAATTCGTCGAACATAATTCCCCCTATCTTTTCCCCACCTTCCAAGTTATCCTGTTTCTTGATAACGTTAGATCGAAGTGATATTGTTAATAATATTCGTTTACTTCCCACCCCCTTTTTTTAAATATATTTGTCAATTTATATATTCACACAATTTCTTACACGAGTCATCATCATCATATCAGACATAGGAAGTCCACTGCTGGACATAGACCTCCCTAGAATCAGAGTAGGTTGGGCAAGCGTATTGGCAATCGCAGAGCGCAGCTTTCACGAAAGGGATACTGCTGCCCATTCCCGCCATGTGTATTTGAGTTACGCTGTATCGGATGAATATACCGCCATCTGTTGGTTCTAGTACCTTAGTCGCCTCTTACAACACCTGGTACAGGGGGGGGGGTTCTATAAGTTGCTTTAAGCGTGTTGTGTTACGGATATCAGATCACATAGTAATCACAAATATATATTTACATCCAGACACAAAACAAACAAATATTCATCATATATAGTTTTTTCCTGTGTCCCCACTTTAGAAGCAACCACCTTTAGCGCACAAGCTAGGATCACTACCATCTGCCTAACTAGGTCAGTTCATTCGTTTCCGAAAGTGGGGACCTGCTGATCTATAGCTACAGCCATATTTTTAGCCTAGTTCATTCTCTAGTTTCTTACAAATAGGTCTTATGGGTTGCATGACTTTCTTTGTGCAAATTTCTGCAAGATTACGCTAATTAACGGTTTTATTATTAAAGAAACTGAAGTCCAATTGAAATAATGAGTGACATTTCTTTTTAAAATTCGAATAAAACATCAGTCATTCTTATATAAAGATAGCTTGTTGAATCAGGAACGGCGCCATTGGAAAATACAAAAAGTTGGTATTAATTATTGTACGAAATACATTATCGTGTGCCGTGAGGTACCGGCAGAATAGAATAGTACCCCTCACTCGCGATAGTTGCGCACTGCGATCGCCAACACACTTTCCAGCGCGGCAATTGTGGGCAAAAAACCTCCTTTCTTGTAGAGGCTTATGTCCACTGCTGGGACTTCCAATGGCTGGTATGATAATGATTACATTTTCGTAAATATTGTTACCAATATCAATTTGATCTAATTAACCTGAATTGCAGACCTTGCAAACAATTAATTGTTATATCACATTAGGAAACGTAACCGAATGAGTGCGTTGACTCCACAAGGTCTCGCTATCTCCTTAACGTGTGTTGACACACAGTAGCCTCGATCGCACGCTCTCAACGTACAGTGTTTGTGAGAATGACTTGATGGATGTTGTTCTTGAGGAGAATCAAACCTTTATTCTTTATTTTACCTGAAATTTATTACATGACTATAAACATATTATAGTGTTGTAAGGACATAACATTGAATTCTAAAATTTGCATGATTAACAAATTTACACACCTCATAACTGACTTCGATAAAAGTCGCTTAAAGCACTTGCATTGCGGATGTAAGACAACAGGGAAACCATAAATATAATAATGCTAATACTTAAATACATATTTAATTAATACCCAGACACAGAACAAACCCAAATATTCATCATATAAATGTTTGTCCTGGGTGGAAATCGAACCCGCGCCCCTTCAAAGATAGGATCACTACTAAGGTCTGATTAGTTTGATGGCTAGTTTCTACCAGCAAGCCAAATTTTCGGAATGTGAACAAAATTTCGGAATATCAGGATTAGAACTTGCAATACACAGCGTGTCTAGATCATTTAAAATAAAACGCGTACATAAAGTGAATCAAATGTCTAATAAGTAAAATGATTGAAACAAAGGAGGTAAGCTAATCAGATATTGGATAATTGTTCGATACAAAGGCCCCTATCTTTTCCCCACCTTCCAAGTTATCCTCTTTCTTGATAACGTTAGATAACCTTTTTCGAACTACAGTGAGCCGTGAGGTACCGGCAGAGTAGAATAGGACCTCCCACTGCACTGTGCCGTAAGAGGCGACTAAGGTACGAGAACCGACAGATGGCGGTATATCCATCCGGAACAGTGCAGCTCAAATGCACAGGGCGGCAGCATAACCGGCGCGGATGCTGCGCTCTGCGATTGCCAACACGCTTGCCGAGCGCGGTAATTATGGGCAAAAAACCTCCTTTCTTAAAGAGGCCTATGCCCAACAATAGACTTTCAACGGCTGGTATGATATTGATGGTGATGAATCTTATAGTTACATATGAAGGGTGTCGGCGACACTACGGTGCCTTGCAACGATTTTGGAGCACGTGAGTAAGAAACGACGAAATGAATCTTCGTTCGAGACACCGGATATGTTGGTTCTTGGATACAAATAGCAAGACGATTTGTCGGCGAATAAAAATTATAAGAAAAAATAATGGAAGAAAAGTAATATAATTAGGTAATTTATTAATATATATACTTTTATTTTGTCTAAAATATAACGATAATTTCAGTTGGCGTCCCCAACGCCTTTCAACATTTATCCGCAATACTGTTTATCGTCGTGTGTTTTGCGATGCAGGCAGAAACGGCAGTTAAAAAGCTGTTACCTACACAACATATTTTTTACATGTACAAATAAAATTAAAGTGTCTTATTATAATATCAAAATAACAGCTTTTTAGAGAAGGTATATAAAACTGTGTGTAAGTATGAGAAAATATGTTCTGTAATTTTTTTTTCCTTCTGTTTTGAAATAAATTTCAAAACGGAAGGACCAATTTTAACGGTCATTTGGCTGACTGTTAGCTGTGTTATGAAAAGAACTTGGCTACTTTTATTATTTACTAGCAATCGCAGAACTTTCATACTAACTTTGCACCCCATACGGGCCCCTTAAGGGATGATTTTCAAAAAAATATTTTACATGTGGTCCATGTCTTTCAATGAAGAACCTTCATACTGAATATTATTCAATTAAGTTCAAAAACAGCAAGGTTTCATACAAATTTTTCACCTCCGTGAATTTTCCATAATCTTTTTTTAGTGCTTAGTCCTTATTAACGTAGGTAGGTGGTATAAATGGTACCCTAGTGCAAAAATTCAAGTTTCAAACCCTTATAGTTTAGGCCATGCGTTGATATGTCAGTCAGTAAGGTTTTCATTTATCTTATTACACACACACACATATATATATCATTACTAGCAGTGCCTGCGACTTCATCCGCGTGGAATACTAACTTTGGAGGGTATAGTAGCCTTCCTCCATAAACGGACTACCCAAAACTGAAAAAAAGTTTTAAATCGTAACGGCAGTTCCTGAGATTTACGCGTTCAAACAAACAAACAAACCCATCGGCTTTATAATGTTAGTATAGACTCGTTCGGGAACGGGATCTACACGGGTAAAAGAAATCCAACGGTCGCCTGAAAAAGATCTAAGATAAATAAGACCACCGATAAATGTAGGTACCTACTATCTTTGTGAAATAAGGTTAAGCACTAATAAATAGTGGTGTCAGTAATATGTACAGAAATTTTATCGTTCCTAATATTATAAACTGCCGTGAGGAAGGCAGACTAGATTAGTACCTCCAATTGTACCAGATGTCGTAAGAGACGATTAAGGCACTAAAACCAACAGATAGCGGTATGTCCATCCGAAACAGTGTATCTTAAATGCACAGGGCGGGCACGGGCGATTGCCAAGACGTTTGCCCAGCGCGGCGCAAATATGGGCAAAAATCCCTATTCTTGGGTAGGCTTATGGCTGATATGATCAGTACAATAAAATACCAGGCAGCATATCCGGCTTACCCATGAATTAATTTAAAAAGTACGATAAAAGAAAGTTTGATTTCTAGCATAAAAAATTGAATTCGTCTAACCACCAGCTACAAAACAAAGGTATGTTAGCTCTCACGTCAGTAGTCGTCTATTAACACTGGCTACTCGGTATTAGTAGAACCTTCATCACCACCAGTTATTCTTGCAGGTTCTTTTCTGTTGGCTCGTGTAATGTTCGTAAATATTCCACTAACTTAGTTTTAAGACCCGTTTGGTACCGACAGACTATTTTAAAATAGGCCCAAATATGAATGACTCTCACGATCTGACTAAACCCGCAGGTTCGCGCAGGATACAGGGCGCAAACAACCGTCCCTTATAGAAGTACGCTAACAGCAGTAGACTTTATATATATATATATATATGAAGACGACGATGATTTGAAATCCACTTTTGCTTTCCATAACAATTCAGTTACAACTACATAACGATAAAATATCTCAATTATTATTCATTTTACAAAGTGTATTATTATTAAAAAGAAGGTACAATGTGACCACATTACGTTTACACATATAAGTTATCCTCCATCAAGTTTTCTTTGTGATCGTCTTTGTTGTATGCTACTTTTACCAAAAATGTTACCAGTTGTCAGGCGCATTAAACGTAATAAATAAATATCTTTATTGTTGTCTAATTAGTGACTAGGAAGTCATGAGGGCCCCCTATTCGTTTAGAGTAATTAAACACTTTTATAGCGTCTAAGGAAACTATTTATTGGTCTACTTGCCAATTACCCTGTCGCAAAAGATAATTAAGTTCAGTGACCTTAGGTGAAGAGCACAACAAACTGTTGTTGGTTTATGTACTTTTTATTTGAATTTTGGTTATATTTTTGTCATCATTTTTTTTATTTAATATAAAACCTACACAAAGTGTAAGTATTTTCTAGAATAACAGACCCGAAAAGCCATTTATTTGTCAGGCTTTTCTTTTTTTTACATCATTTGCCTATACATACATTTGCTAGGTTCTCAAATCAAATCCAAAAAAAATGTGGTCCACAAAGAGGCTCGTAATTATACTAATACAAAATTTTATTAATCGTAACTAAACATTGAAAAAGCAGTTTAAAACTTAACAGGTGTATTTCGACCGTTCCTGCGTCGGTAGCGTCGTAATTGAATTCGTAATAGACGTTGGCGCCGCCATAGCATTAGTTTCGTTATCAGAAATTTCACAGAATAGCGTTTCGCAGAAAATGTCTCATACTTATAATATCTGGCTTTTGTATTTCTATAACTTTAATGAGATATATTTCACAGATGCAATTAATTATTTAAACTATTCTTCATTAAGTATTTTAATTTAAATATTATAAAATTATATTACAAGAATTCATTAAAAAATTAATACATATTATTTATTATTCTAAAAAAATATGTATTCTATAAGAAAGACATGTCCGACTTAAAGATCCCCAGAATGCTTGCAGCATTTCCACGCTGCACAACAAGCGAAATCCTCTGCATCAGAAAAGCCCCGGAGCGGTAGTCCAATCCCCGATCCACCAAACGCCTTCCTAATTCTTTGATAAAGCAGTTTCCTTCTTTATTCCATCCACTAGATGTTTCAACAGCAACTGGTACGAAAGAATTATTCTTGCCAATAAACTGTATTTGTCTTTTTTAAGTCTGGCAGCCGTTTCTGCTGCCAAACTTGGCCGCGGTTGAGATCACATGCGAGGGACTAAAAGTACAAATACATGTAAAATCCCATAAAACACAACGACCCTTCTCCCACGGTATCAAATGCAGGCCATCAGGTCGCTTTCCATCGGTACTACTAAGTCCTAGTGGCTCAAGAACAGAAGGGACCCCAGCCGACACGAGGGCTCTTCTAATGATGTCATTCAAAGAGTGGTTCCTAGATAGTCTACCTGCACTTCGAACAAAATGAAGGCCGTGCCGACCCAGGGCATCCACTTCAGCCCCACACCTGCAACGATGCGGCTCGCAGACCCTGCAGCCCAGACGCAATGCCACCGCCATGCGTAAGGTGTCATTACCTAGCAGCGTTCCCAATGTGGCGAAGAAATAGTTTGAAGCCACAAACCTGATTCAGACCTGGATGCTGCGCGTAATCGAGCCACCTCTACTCTAGTACTAAGGTCTTATATATAATTAATATGCTTAATTTCATATGGTACATAAATAGAGTATTATTAATATTTTTTTATGGCAAATATAAAACCTTTTTTTACAATAGAAAAATGATATAGGTTTTTCTAAGTAATCATAATAATTGAATAATTTCACACAACATCTCATACATTGATAGCTTAAAGCACTTGTGTTACGGATATCAACAACGTGTGTTGATATCCGTAACACAAGTGTTGTGCACATGTTGTTGCACATGTGTTACGGATATGCACAAGAAAGGATCTGCGTCGTCGTCGGCTACCATCTGCGCCGTCAGGCCCGTCAATTCTATAACTATCAGGAATTCTATTAAACTAAACATACTCTGATGAAAGATATCAAAATTCTTCCATTAATTCGTTGCTTACGTTCATTAATCCGCGAGTGACATATTATATTTACTTATTCGTATTCGACATCGAATTTGTACATAAATAATAAAATTGCAAATTTTTGTATATACATATGTATTTGCAAAATGCCGATGCCGACGGTCGACGTGAACTAGTACATTTAGGCCCCTATTTGCTGAAGTTGCTATTTTAAAGTGGGATTGTACTCAATAAATTACGCAATATGATAGTAATTTGATCTGTCTTTTTTATTATTCATACGGTCATAATAATTTATCGCTATTATTCATGAATATCGTCACAAGTAAACGAAGTATAGATAAGAACAGCATAAAACAGAAATTATAGATTCCATTTTTGAATTGATAATGAAAACCTACAAAACTTCAGAAAAAAAAGTGACATGCATAATGTTAATACAGGAAATAATTATAACTCTGCTCCATAAAATAAATAACTCTTTCAAGGGTTTAAGATTTTACAATAAAATCCTATAGTAGTATAACAGCCTTTTTGCAATTGAATAAATTCAAGATATATATTAAAAATAAACTTATCTCCTAAGCTTACTATAGCGTTAAAGATTATGTCAACGACAAAATTCACCACCAGTTTTTCTTACAGGTTCCTTTCTGGTGGGTCGTGTAATGAACCTGCAGTAAACTTAGTTTTAAGACTCGTCTGGTGCCGGCAGACTACTTAAGGTAGGCCTAATGAAATTATCTGTGTTAGATGACTTTTATGATCCCTTGGGTCATCAAGGTCGTCTGTATTATATATAAATAAGCTTAAAATACTTCCTTATTAGAAATATTATTGTTATTATCGTTTATTATTATTTTATTGACGATTTAAGTGCTTGTAATGGGTCTACTTGAATAAAATATCTTTTACTTTTGTTTTGCATTGTTGCTCTAACGAAGGTTGGTTATTTATCTTATATAGTAATAGAAGTTCAAATATAAACTATTCTAAACCGAAATTCCATATTTAAATTTGAATTATTCTATGGTGATCATTATTCTTACAAATGATTGAACTAGTATAGGGATAAAATCAAAAACAATGAAAAATATGTAATTTGTTGTGTATTTCTAACATATCATAATTTTATACACTACGTCATTTTATTTACATGAGCATTTTCGCTTCACAATACTATTACAATTAAAATAAATTTCTCTCTCTATTATATTATATTACATACATATTTCCATTCAGCCCATCCATTAGGCAAAGTGTCAAATAATTTCAGTTCAAAAAAGCATGTAGGGAAAATACCGCTTTTTAATTCCTAAAATTAAATAAAATATTATATGTGGAGCGGGCATATATTTTCGAAGTCAAACATGGTCTGAGATCCATCTAACTAAATCAAAACCAATTCTTGTGACCATAAGCTTGACTTACAGTACCAAAAGTTAATTCAAATGTTCTACTTTATTGACAGCATTTGACAAAATACGTTAACGTTTCGACCACCTTTCAGTAACCCAAAAGTGAAAACAGGTTACGTACAAGTACATTTTGTCTTGCAAATAAATCTCTTACATACTACATTTGCAAAATTATTAATTTTTCATAATAGGACTACATACTTGTATAAGGATACAAACCCTAATATTATTACTTTGATAAACTTCCGTACTGTAAACTATGACACACACAAAATCAATCGACCAATTCGAAATTTACCTCGTCTCTTAACATTTTAATATTTTTAAGCGCTAGCGTGTCGCTTTGGACGCGTAGAAAAATAGTGTGACTGTCTATGATTATTTTTATGGGTGGCAACTATTTTAGTTCGAACAAGTACTGTACAGATGCAAAAATATTCTATCCTTTAAAACGGTTACAAAATGAGACATCACTATTAGCTCTATAGACCCTTTTGAATTGTGTTGACGTGCACGCAGATCTAACAAAAAAACTGGTTTTATTTAAGCTCGTCCAAAATATTGTATAAGTACTAAAACAACTTTAAAATTAACCCAACATTTCAGTGGCGTTTGCTGTTGGCACAATATTGCTTTAGTAGACGACCAAATGCCATATCACTGTCCCTTTCTGTCCTACATTGAACACAATGAGCGAAAGAGACGGAGCGTGTAATGCCAGGCGCGCACTGCCAATACCTACATTATTTTTAATCTACTTTTTTTGAAGCTTACATTCTTTTTTTTTATTCTTAATATTACGTGGGATTACATTATTTTTGTCAAATAATAACTTAAGTTTATATTTAAAGGAAATTACACCAAAATTAAGTAAAGAAACAATGCACGCCTGACCGGAGTTATACTAGACAGGTTCGGATAGGTTTTAAACTAAGAATGCGGAATCAATTGTGTAATGTCTATTTTTTTTGGTAATCCACCAGTCATTACAAAATGAGGTTCCGAGATAACAAAAAAACAAGTAATTTATACCTCTTACAAAAAATTGCAATTGATTTCGTGGTCCTACACCAAACCTGTATTTAACAAGAACAATATACAGGATACAAGTTTTTAAAATTGGCGCCGAATTGTATTTACTAGTTAATAAAAAAAACATAAAACGCATAACAATCCAGAGCTACTGTAATACTTTTAAATTGTAGCTCCATTCCCAAGGTCGGTTGGTAAATCATTCTTTGCACATTATAAAAACTTACGTACTGTACAACACTGTCAAACTTAACAGAGAGCCGAAGGATTATTACACCCTCAATATTCTTATTATAATACATAGGCTTGATTTCAATTACAGATAAAAATCAGCAGTTGTATACCTATTTTTCTGTTTTGTTCGAAACGTTTTTGTTTGCAAGAAATAGCTTTTAGTTTAGCAGGTTGCAATTTTAGAGTTGCCATTTGCAAATATAAATTATATCATTTGCAAATATAAAAGTAAATATTTAAGATATATGCACATTGAAAGAATTAATTAGAAATGTTGGCAATCCCAACTGTAAAGAAAAGGAATGAAATTTTTCACAGATCATGTCATTCTGGTAAGTTTTATCTGGATTTTGAAATATAAGCCTTGACAGTAATCAATATTGACACTTTATAGAAACAATATGCATTATGCATTAGCAGTGGCAACATTCATGACTGTAAAAACACAACATTCAGATCAGCCAAGCTAAGTCAATGCGTTCTTTTTTCAACTTGTTTTACTATCAAAAATATGGTTTACGTTAAAAGTATTTACAAGAAATCCATATGGTAAACAAAAATAGCATTTAAGTACAAAACTTTAAAGTTCCTTTTCGATATTTCAGTGTTATTAGATAGCTTGACTGAAGGAAGCTGTGTTTATAGTAATAATAATAATCCCGCTTAGGCACACTGTGAGGACGGCCGCGCGGCCCGTGCCAGCCCAAGAAACCAGCTGATCGCTCTTAGTATCTCATGGGGTCCTGGTACTACTCGATCACTAATGAAGGTAACTAAATTTATTAAAATAATCACTTAAAAACTAAATAAAGATTAGCAATGTCCAGAAACAAAAATAAGTGTTAAATTGATTTTAATGTATTTTAGTTTATTTACAAATTACTGAAAAAAGGCACTACTCTGGTTAATTTTATAAATTTGCAATAAATAAAAGATAACCAACATTAAGAGGCAACTTATCAACCATTGTTAAATATATACTTGTCTATTTAAGCGGAGACTATAATCATTCTGGTTTCTTGGAGCTTGATGCCAGCTCATATCACATTAAGATGTCCGAAATTAATATTGCATTTACACGTATAAGCCACTTTTTAACATCTAATTCATTTTATTACCTTATTGACTTTAATAATATATAATGTTAGAATTGACAACACCTATATAAAGACATCTTTGTACAGAATTCTCTACAGTACCTAACTGCACACATCACAGATTATATAGAAAAAATAAACTTTATCTTGTTAGTCTATACATAACAAGTACACTTAGACTATATACCTACATTTTCACAGTTAACGGTAAATTGTCTCGTTCGCTCAATCAATTATTTGATTGTGTCCGTAACCATTTCAATAGTGTTATTATTTTATAATCAAAGATTTGATTGAATTAAGCTAGATGGCGCCCGTACCACCCTCGACTAATCTATGATATCGAGTCGCAGTTCATCACTCCGCTCCGAACGATTCGCAATTTTGACTATACTTTTGCTCCCTATAGGTTCTAACAATAAATAAAATTAAATAATGGATTTTACATTCACTCGATAACTATTAAATTATTGTATGCGATCACAACGTGGATAATGGTATCAGTAGAAAAATATAAAGTGTTCACCCGTATTGCACGGTACCGGCAAAGCGTCCACGCAAGTTCACCGCCACTATGTCACTTTCACCACTCACAAGGTATCTCCGTCGCACTCACACTCGCCTAGGTCGCCAACGAGCGATAGAGACGCGCACAAGGAACACAGTCAGTCGCACCGAATTATTGCTACAGAATATTTGGCAGTGTGTGAAGATTAATAGATACACAGATGCGTAGGCACGGTGTCGGCCCAGACCAAGAGTTTTAAATCCATGTACTAGGCCAACATAAGGCCTCAGAGGTAGCATCCATCGACGATATATTCTCGACTAAGTCGAATAAGTCCAAGAAATCTTCATAGTTCAAATCGATGACCTTTCTCCATAGGTACAATTCTCCAGGAGGTACTAGAAGTCCATAACATCATAGAAAGTTGATTGATTCAGTTCAGTGGAAAAGTGCATCGGTCTCGCCTCCGCTACAGTTCGTCTTCAGTGGCACCAGGAGTTCATAACGGCGGGGGAGGTTCTCACCTGGCGTGCGGCTGGAGCAGGCGCGCGCGGGCGAGCGATCACGTGGGCGTGCGGGGCTGGGTGGGGCGCGAGGGGTGCGGGTGGGGGTGGGTGTGCGCGTGCGCGTGCGCGTGCGGGGACGAATGCGCCGTGCTCACCACCACCACGGGCTTCACTATAGTGGTCGCGCTTAGGTACTGCGCGCTCACTGTCAGCGGCGCCACGTTGCCTTTCACCATTTGGGTTTCTACCATCTGTAATTGGATCAAATTCAAAATCATCATCATCATTACAGCAATTGGAAGTCTACAGCTGGACATGGGCCTCCAAGAAAGGGGTAATTTTGCCCATAATTGCCCACGCTATGCATTTGAACTACACTGTCTCGGATGGACACAGCACCATCTATCGGTTACCACTAACGGCGACTAAGGTACCAGTACCTTAGTCGCCTCTTATGATACCTGGTAAAGAGGGAGGTACTACTTTACTCTGCCGGTACCTCACGGCAAATAAGTATTAAATATATACAAATAGATTGTACAACTGATGAATTAATAGGATGTCGTAGACATAAGTTAAAATGTTTAAGATTAATCTTATTAGGGTTCTACGTATTTATCTTTCAGAGAAGAAGAGAAACACAAAAAGCAGTTTTAAAACACTTTTGCAATCAGAAAATAAGGACCAACCCGTATGCGCGATACAAAATTGATCATCTGCTTCGAAAATGACTTTAAACAGTAGGTCCCGCCTGCAATTCTTATCCTTAAGACTCACCAATCCGTTTTCGTGGAGTATATTCACGCGTGAGATAGACCAGTTTATTATTTTCTAATAACGCGATCACTCCTCATTAGAACTACGTTAAAAAACGTCAAACAAAAAATAAACTGCGTTTTAGAGCCGTTAAATGAGAAGTTACATCAGGTATGAGTGCACTGCATAAGAAAAATGGTTGCTAATGAATAAAGAATGATGCTGATTCATACCTTGTGCGTGAGGGTGTGCGTTTGCAACAAATGCGCTGCCGGTTGAGACACCACAATGGGAGTCAGGCCACTCACCACCACGCCTTCTAGACAAAAATATCTTATCAGGTACACCCATCAGAAGAACCCATACATGGGCACCTCGCTCACATTCCCAAGTACAGCCGTGCTCGCATAATATGTCGCAGTTTAAGCGGTGAGAAGGGCAGTGAAATTACTCGGTAATGTGACATAATATGTTCAGGTCAGGTGGTATTATTCTGATAACACGAGCGTCTATACGCTTGTCGACTTAATAACATATTTGACGGGCCTACTGGCGCTGATGGTAGTGATCCTATCTTGTATGTCAAGGGTCGTGGGTTCGACCCCATACAAGACAAATATTTATATGAAGATATTTGTGTCTGTCCTATGCCTGGATGATAAAAAAACATGTATTTAAGTATTATATTTGTGATTCCTCTGTTGTATGATGTCGGTAACACAAAGATTTAGCGGATTACCACGGAATCAGATCAATGTATGAGATGTTGGCTGAATTTATATCTCCGTTTAGACAAGATGATTTAATTAATTAAAAAATAATACTTCCGTTCTTCCGGTAAAGGTTATAAGTTACATTTTATTAATAATTACTAACCGGTTGATACTGGTGTAGAGGTCACTATACCATTTTCTTTAGGCGATCTGCTATTATCTGTTACACCTGAAAATTAAATTCATTATTACTTAAAGAAGTTTTGAGTTTTAAGCCGAAAAAAACAAACAAGTATAATATTTGCTAATAATAAAACTGAAACTTAACGGTGGAACCGTTGCGGGAATGTAACCGAAACGTCGCACTAAAATAAACCGCGTTTTGAGGCCGTTAAATTGACACTTGTACTTTTACAATTACATGTACGGATTATGTGGTTAAATTACATACAACTTGGTCGTTACCAAGCAATTATTATGTGCGATTATTATGTAATGGAAACATAATTCTACTCGTCTGGGAGGGAATAATTAACTGTCATTGTCACGTAATTATAACATGTGACGCACGTTTGATGTTGCCATTAAAATTGAATTCATACATACATCTTAGATATGTTGATCGATAGACAAGTTTTCCGCCGGTACCTCGTCGCTCGGCGACTTCGCTATGTTATATAGCAGTGCCTGCGACTTCGTCCGCGTAAGATAGTAACTTTGAAGGGTATAGTGACTTTCATGATTTATTTTAAAACGGATCCCGCATTATTTGAAAATTAAATATAGCTTATATCCTTCCTCGATAAATCGACTATCTAATACTGAAATAATTTTTCAAATCCGACCAGCGGTTCCTGAGATTGGCGCGTTCAAACAAACAAGCTTCTCAGGTTTATAATATTAGTATAGATTCAACCCGATGCATTAGGTGGCGCAAATGGTAGTGATCCTATCTTGTGCACAGGGTCGTGCGTTCTATTCCCACTCAGGGCAAATATTTATATGATGATATTTATGTTTGTTCTGTGTCTGGGTGTTAAATATATGTATTTAAGTAGTATATTTGCATAAATGCCGTGCATAAAAAGCAGGTTTCATTCAAAAGGAGCCTTTTTATCGCAATCAAGAAGGGATTGCTGATGCCAATCCCCGTCCTGTTGATCTATAGGTTGTAATGATAGTAACAGGGAGCAACGACTAACCATTGGTATGCACGGCCCCTTGCAGCACGCGAAGTCCGCCGCCCGCCGACAGCAACTGCAGCGCCGGACCGACCACCAGCCCACCACTGCCCACTACCTGTGAGGGAAAACGATGGCTCTTACTTTAAACAAGCATGACTCAAGTCCGTATACGGTCCTGCCTCATAACAAATAGGTATAGAAGGCAATGCACAAAAAACTAAATTTAAAATAAAATAGGTACATTCCTAAGTTCGAAATATTTAAACGGTATTAATATGTCTGAACATTTGTAACAATTAATTTCAATATCTACATAATTGATTTCGAAAACTATTTCACTCTGCATTGGTACATCGCCTATTCCTACCGCCAAACAACAGTGATCGCATTGTTGTGTTTTAGTTTGAAGAGTTAGAGTTAGAGACAATGTAGGCATTGCGCAAGTGATATCCCTGTTGCAAGCGTCAATAGGCTGCGGTGATGCCTAATATCAAGCAGACCGTAAGCTTGTTTGTTGACTTAGTCATATCAAATACTAGCGAGCCACCGTAGCTTCACGGGTTGTTTTGGACGAACCTATTACTGGACTTGGCGTCAATTCCAGCGCCACCGAAAAAGGCCGGGGCCTCTAATTATGAGAGGCCCGATGCCCGTATTTGTTGTCCTGCGCGCCCCCAAGGCTCGCGGGATCTGAGGGAGATCGACGGCGATCGCCCGAGGGCGCCTCTAAAGGCTCGACCTAGGCTCGGATGTGATGCGATGTCGGACGTGAGCTTCACGGGTGCAATGAGGATAAAAATTGTAGTTGTGAGCTATCCCTTAGAAAAGATATACGCCATCGCAGACTTTTTGATTTTGACTTTTACTTTTTAGTTAGATGAATTATAAAAGCGGGTTTTTTTATTTTTTGGCGTAGATGGTAGTGCTATCTTGTGTACCGAGAGTCGTGGATTCGATTCCTACTCAGGACAAACATTAAAATTTTAAATATATGTACTTGTTACATGTCTGTGTGGTAAACATATATTTAAGTATTATTTCTTTGATTTCTCTGCCGTATGATGTCCGTAATACAAGTGCTTAAAGCCACTTATCTCGATAAGAGATCAATGTATTATGGAGACGTGTGAATGTATTTATACCTACTTTAAAGTTATTAATTTGAAATAATAAAATTACTAAATTATAGGCTATGGCAGAATACCAGAATGTTTTGTCTTCAGTTGCTATGATATTTTGTGCTTCCATGAGCGAATGCTCTTTAATTTGTTACGATAGTTTAAAAAAAATATTTTTATTAAATCACATGGCCATAGCAGATACAAAATTACCCAATAATCAGGTTACACGGCAGAATTGATGCTTCAAATCCACACGGCAACTGTAGGTCTACCTTGAACAAAATTTTAAAGAAACTGCAACTCACTTGTGATAAAGGAAGATGAATCTGCGCTGGATGCACAAGTGCGGTGCTAAGGTTCGTCACACCGTTCTCCGGTTGACCGTTCTGTAAAAAAAAACAACAAATCGATTGGCATATGACACTATAGGCTATGTTCCTGGACCAGGAAACATAAATGATATACTTAGTTATGAATATACGTGTGCGCGTGTCCCAAATTCGAATTATCGATTGGCCATTGTCAATTGATTCCTAAACGTAACAAGTGAAAAAAAAACAAATTAATTGTGACGCGGTTTTCAAGTTACCAAGTTGTCAGACAAGCATACAGTCCGCGTGATATTAATGCAGCCTTTAGACGCAGTTCGTGTTATCACAAGAATATCACAGATGCCAACCTTGTGACGCGAAGGTATTATTTTTTGTGCTAAGTATTTTTTACTCTTTCACGACGGAACGTTTGAACAAAACTAGATGAAAAATTGACACAGGGATTATTGACAGTCTGAAATAATACATAGGCTACTTTTTTTCTCGAAAATATGCTCCCGTGGGATAGATATGTCTGTTTAATTTTATTGGAAAGACAATCTTACTAGGATCGCAAAATTAACCCGGATCTTTTGGAAATCTCTAGAAGATGCATATCTCCAGCAAAGGCCGTCTCTTTATTTATACGACATGACTATAAAATTAGCAGTGTGTTTCTAATATATTATGCATGTATTAAACATATAAACCTTCTTCTGGAATCACTATCTTTTTTAATTAACCACATCAAAGTCCGTAGCATACATAGGGACAGAGAGACAGCGAGAAGTTACTTTTGTGTAAGTGAACCTCTCGTTTAAACTTAAATAGGATAGTATACTATAAGATATAAAATGTTTCATTTACCTGAGTAGCATCAGCAGGCGCGAGAGTGGTGAGTGTAAGGGTGTTATGTCTCGACCCGTAGGACGTCCGTACGACCTGTAATATTCAAATAAATTCAATTCAATGCAGTGATAATATAATACAACCAAATTCAAAACGGTTAAGTATACACATGATACGTGCATCGCGAATTCAGTACTTTCTCACAAAAGCAGCAATTTTAATTCTTTATTATTCTTGTTTAAATAAGATGGCCGTCTTTTTGTTCATGTCAAATTGTAAGACTGAAGAAATTTTTAACAAATCAAAACAAATTGGATGCATCTAATTTGCAAAACTAAACTGTGTTTCAAAACTTAAAACTATTAACGAGTACTACCAGCGCCATCTATTGAAACTGAAATGTCAGTTAGTGTTCCCGACATTGCATAGATAGCAGCACTGACCTAACCAGCAAGTCCTCGTTTTCTAACCCTCTCTCTAATCCAAGATTAGTCAGCTCTAATTTGTAACGCGGTACTAGGAGCCCATACCTGCGAGGTGGTTGGTGTTATTTGTATTGGCAACGTGCGTAACTTCGTGCTCAAGTTTAGGGTGTGGGGGGGAGAGGCTTCCATCCGCGCCACGGATCGCGGCGGCGAAGAGGTAATCTGAAATTGGAAGGGTTTTATCTGTAGACAAAACAAACAACTCCACAATTCGTATGTATGATTCTAGATAAATGATTACTTTATCGTGCACTGATAATCAATTAGTTATTATAGGTATAAATCTAACTACTTAAAAATTGTTACTAACGTAACTTACACTTATAGGAATTCCTAAAACTTGGCTATTAACCGTTTCATCCCTATCTTTGTCCTCAGAAGTAGGATCTGAAATTAAACAAGATCACTTTTATATTCTTTTAATACACTACTAAAACAAAACTAATAATCAAGAATACCGACTAAGTAGCAAGCAAGTTACTAGCGGATGACGAGCGGCACTTGGAAACTTTTCCCAATTCATATCGAAACTCGTTTCAAGCGAATGATATTTAATGATGCGGGTCGCGTAAACATTCATAATAATTAATAATCATAAGTGCATTTATTATTAATTTAATTAACTTTGCCATAAGCGCCGAATATTAAATAATCTCAATCGCAGGTACCAGGATCGCATGAGGCGTGCGGAGGTTAACGTACCGATACTCCTCGGTCGGACGGTCGCTCGCACAGAGACCTCTCGCTTTAACGCGGATAGCCGCTGTTGCGCCGCGATCTTCTCGCGTGCTAGCCGCTCCATTTCGTGCTCGCACTCGCGCTCTTTGCGTCGAAGCACCTGCGAATAAAGTACCAGCATCCCATAAGAGCGTTGGAGTGTGAAACGTAACGAATTTTCGGGCACAATGCCACGCGAACGCTACTTCACGTTAAATTTAAGAAAACATTTTGAACAATTGGATGAAAGAAAAATAAGTGAAATCGTTTTCATGAACATTTAAAGCTTATAAGGTCTCCTCCAATGTTGCCAAAAATATATATTAATATCGACCGCGCGCAGTCAATACAACATGACATTCAACGAAAGTTTGTAAGAAAATCAAACAGACGTTGCGAACACAACACAAATGAAAAGTTTGCGACACTTTGTGCGTGCCGAAGCCGTAGAATAATCGAATTACGAAAGCGAAGTTCTTTGGCGTTCATTCTACTCTACTCAGACTTAGTTTTCCATGAAACAATTTCAGAGAAGTCGTATAACCACAACGGAGCTACGCTACTATTGTTCGATGCGTACCGTAGTAACTAGTAATCAATTTTTCGTCTTCCACAAAATTGTTTTCATCATTGTGGCTACTTTTAATTTCATTAAACTGATTGATTAACATTTACATAGAAAATATGTTTTAATACTTAAATTTATTACCACCCAATAGTTGTCTGCCAACTTAAAAACCAATTCTTTTAAATAATCAACTTAAAAATATTCGTCCTACATACTAATTAGGGGCCATCCATAACGTACGTCACATAATTTTCCTGATTTTTTACCCCTAATAAAAAATAATTAAATTAAAACAGCAAATTCTGAAATTAGTTTATATTTCCATTAAAATTAAGTACTTTTTTTATTGAAATCAACATTGTTTCAAATATTTAAACAATAAAATTTTGAATAAAAATAAAAAGAAGAACTCCTTTCAAGCATTTATAAATGGCATGACAATCACTTCGTTCTCATTTAGGTTTTTACGTTGGGAACATTAATGGTGTCAACATCTTTATGTCGCTAGACACTAGATCGGGTATGAGCCAAACAAACAATTGAAAACGTTTTTCAAAACTATAGGTTATTTAATATTTTTTAGGTTAATTAATATTTCAAAATCGCGATTTAATACCTCTAGATATATTAGATTTTCAAAAGTGATGTCACGAAACTAAAGACCCACCCCCACCATACCAAAGTTTGTCGACCGCCCCCCCCCCCCCCCACCCGTTTACGTGTGACGTACTTTATGGATGACGCCTTATGAACTCAATTACTGGCATTTAGATTTTAATATCGATTGCAAAATTTGTTCTTGCTGTCTTTCAAGTCATATTAATTCTTATTTCGTATGATATTATAAGTTAACACATCCATGGTTTTATAAAATATTTCAAATGCATATGATTTTCTTATTGACAATATTGATTTATTATTTTTTTATTTTTGTGGCTAACATTTATTTTACATGGGATATCTTGTTAAAAGGAGAGAATATGTCATACAATAGAAATTCTATAACTACATTCAGGACCCCATGCACTTAATGAAGGATAAACTAATTAAGCATATATATTCAGGTTTTATAAAGAAACCCCAAAATATATGCGTTGTACATTTTTTAATTAACGAGGGCTTTAACCATTCTAAATCAACTAAAATCGATTCGATGTAATGGAACATCACACGTTGTGAAATCTCTACTAACTACATCAATCTTTGTTAGTCAAATACCTAATCCACCATTAACAGTTAAAAAAAGGTAAACACACCAAAATACGTTATTCGAAGTGGAAGTTACACCAGCGATGTAGGAAGCCAGAGAAAACCTGGAAAGCTAAAAAAGGACGCAACAATAATGTTGTAAAGAAGATGTAAGAACAATTATGTCGAAATTGCAACCACCTATTTTTTGACCCTTGCTCAATCTACCTCCACGTTTCTTGGTGCGTGCCCCTTACTCTCGTAATCTATTTTAAAAGTTTCATGTTACTTTCTGCTTCGACCTGTTCAGGCTCCGTCTTGGCAATATGACGAAATGTCTGGCAGCCTTATTACAAATATAGGGAGTCGTCTACCAAAAATAAGTGTGTCTTATTTTGATTTTAACGTTGTAGATAAGTGATATTGATATAACTGGTATCATAAATTCACATTTATTTCTATTTTATTTATTGTATTCTAATTTATTCATTTGTAAATTAAACAATTATTAAGTTGTTTATCGTAACACAGAATGTGTAATATTAAAAACATCATCAACAAAAACATACTACAACTCCCACGAGAGACGTATCTCTAAAAAAACTCTAACCTAAATACAAGAAATCTTTTATCTATGTAAATCTAAGTTCGTCATTATCTATCATCATCACCTATATAGCTACACATTCTTAAACTCATGCAAACCTAGTGACTTCCATACGTTAAATGATTGTATGTGAGCGTCGCAGGCATCACTTAGTATTTAAAACGTATGGCAGTTATAACAGGATACGGTACGGTTTATCAGTAAGACGCCCATTACAGCGCAGTTTTAAGCTAGACATTAGAATAAGAATGCAACGTAATAAACAGTACGATAAAGATATGTATATATGGAATATGTTGTGCAGTGATTAATAAACTATAACTACGCATCACAGTCACAGGGAAATCCCAATTAGGGGAACGTAGTCAAAAGTCAATGTATGAAAAACAATGGGTCCAGGAAGTGTCCCTTGAGGCACACTCGCTCCTTACTCTCCTATCATTTACCACGTTAGTTTTTGGACAGTGTATTCGCAACTCGTTTTTGTGCAAATCAATATAACAATGTACTCTATCAAGTCTCGTGGAATGGAATGAGCAGCAGCATTCCCGTCGCGGAACTACTCTCTGCTATTGCCACGACGCTTGCCTGGCGCGGTAGTTATGGGCGAATTCTACCTTTCCTGTCGAGGCCTATATCCACCAGTGGAAATTTTACGGCTGGTATGATGATGGTGATCTCTTATCTATATACTGATGATCTCTTATCTACGACCAGTCTTGTTAAGCGTTTAAAAAATAAACGGCACGCACCTGTATATACCGAATGGCGGAACCCAATATTGAAAGGTTGGACGTTTTCTTGTCGTCGGGGCTGGCTGGAAGGTGCCTCTTCAGGAGTTCGAAGCACTCCTTAAGATGTGCGCGCCGGTTCTTCTCCAGCTTATTGTGGACTTCCCTGGTCCCGGCTCTGGGTACGCTGCTGCTACTACAACTGCTCCCACTGCCGTTGCTGCTGACTGATGGGGGGGATGGAATTTGGGGGGGCCTGTGGAATTTATAGTAAATAAAATTTCTAATCAACACACCTATAGTTAGGTCTGATATGAAAACCAAGTTGAAGAATAATGGCAAAAGTAATTGGGCCTAGCTGCGAGCCGCAGTTTCCATGGAAATAGAAAATATAAATATAATATATAGCTTATGTACTCGCTGATAATTTTACTTTCTATTAGTAAATACATTTTTGGAATCACTTTTGTAGATACTAAATACTAAATAAAATATTTTTTTTTGAAACATATATAGTTTGTTTCTTGGAACGCACAAATTTCAGGGACCTCTGGTCCGATTTGAAACTTTCTTTCAGCATTGGATAGTCCATTTATCGAGGAAGGCTATAGACTATATAACAATGTATAATAAATCACTTGGTGATGATGTAGCTATATTTATTTATATATATTTTGTAACGGTGAAAGGATTTTAATATTTATTTGCAAGGGCAATTATAACAAACGAACTAACAAAAAAAACGTTCTTCATAATAGTATCGATAAGCTAATGTATAGACATTGGAAGATAACTTCTACTAATAGTTTTGTGATCAGTAAGTTCACATACAAGTGGTTATGTAACAGATGAAAATACAATACATAAGTACGTAGTCCAACCCACGAACCCGGTATGGGATCTTGTGAACTCTTAAAGATTTAATAAGCCTTAGTTGTTATTAAATATACGAGTATAGTAAATATATTTTCCAACTAAAATATTTCATATTTATTTAATCACCATCATATCGTAAGACGTCCATGCACTCAAATAAGTAATTTCCATTAAGGCCTAATATACCTATATACTTGCATCCGTTTTGACCCTGCGGCTCTAGTCTGTCTGCCTTGTCTACGGATGTCTTAGCTTGCCAAAGCGTAGGGGTTTCCTAACCTTATTTCGCCTTACCTCCCCGGATGCTAAACGAGCCTTGAATTTCATATAGTCACGCCTATACAGATACAATATTCCTATCGATGTCTAGAGCCGTACGGCTCTAACATCCGCTGGTTCAGCAAGTTATCCCTGCCCATTGCCAGTTCAACTTTCTAATTCGCGGGGCATGTCATTTATACGGTACTTTTATTTATTAATAACATTTTCAATACAATTATTATTCCAATAAATTACAAATCTGTTAACAATATATTAACGCGGGAAGAGAAAAAAATTAACCCTTTTCGAGAAAATTGCGCGAATGGTTAAACGAGAAATTTGACACAGTTAAAATTGATGTGGACAAGAAATACATTTAAATAAATAGGACACTGTTTGAACATGACAGTAAACATTTAATGGAAGATTATATTCTCTTAGTTTTTCATCATTATCTTCATATCAGTAATTGAAAGTCCACTGTTGGACATAGACCTCTCCAAGAAATGGTGAATTTTGCCAATAATTGCCGTGCTGGACATGCGTGTTTGCAAACGCAGAGCGTAGCTTCGCGACGGGATTGCTGCTGCTCATCCCCGCCTAGCGCATTTGAGCTAGGCTATATCGGATGGATACACCGCCGATATATCTTAATTGCTTCACTTGTAAGGTAGCACGCGACAAATTCGCTCTTACAGTAAATAAAATAAAGTTAGAACTGAACTTTGGCCGAATTGCAACCGACATTAAACAATTACCGATTCCGCCCCATAACAGTTAGTCAGCAGAGTTCAATAAACTACATATTATTATGAATTATATACGATTTTCCTCAACCGCCATTATTTTCTTTTTCATTTAAAACTGCGTCATTTAATGCATACAAAACAACAACACGCTTATTTATTCATATACATTTGAAACTATTATAATTTCGTATGAGAGAAGCATGTGACGGGGGTCACGTGGCGCCGAACTACACCGTTAGTCTAAAAAGAAGAAAAACAAGCAATTCAAATTTGCTAACATATTTGTTAAAGTTATAAAAAAAACATGCCCAGGTGTTCTTTCTGTCACCTTAGTCTAGTAAAGGGCAAGTTTGTCAGTCGCGGGAAAAATTTAATAGCGGTATACACTGGGCGGGGATGGGCATCAGCACTCCAGTCGCGATTTCTACCACGCATGCCCAGCGCGGCAATTATGGCAACAATTCCTCCTTCTTTTATCAGACCAGAGTCACAAATAAGCATACAGTTCGCGTGATAAACATAATCGCAGCCTAAAGACGCCCGTAATATCACAAAGATATTTCTAGCGCGTTGCCAAACTTGTGACTTAAAGACATTATGTCACATTATTCATTATTTTACTCCTTCTCGGCAGAGTAGAATAGTACCTCCTGTACCAGGTGTTGTAAGAGGCGACTAAATTACCAGAACCAACAGATGGTGGTATATCAATCTGAGACAGTGTAGTTCAATTCATAGGGTGGGGATGGGCAGCAGCATCCCTGTCGCGAAAGCTGCGCTCTGCGATTGCCAACACGCGGCATTTATGAGCATTCCCCCTTTCTTGGAGAGGCCTATGTCCAGCAGTAAACTTCTAATGGCTTAAATGATTGAGGTCTACGAGGCTGTTATATTGATAATTGGTCTCAAATTTATACAACCTGCATCCTGAATTTTTGTCACACATATTCTTTATTATAACAATAAAATAAATTCTCCCCGCTAAACAAGCAGAAATGTATCATAAACCAAGACAATAAGTTTCTTTGCAATTTCAGCTGAAATTATTGTGTTTAAATTGTTCGTTAAAATTTTAAATAATACGTCTAAATATTGACGTACATATTGTATAGCGATAATTTTTTTTTACATTATAAGCGCGAGCTTATATATAAGAACGGAAAACAGAAACGGAATCTGGGTGATTAGCACTGATAGTTTGGAATAACTAGACTATTTATTGTTCCAAAAATATATGTCCCTTGGATAGATCTAGGTGTTAATTCTCTATCTAAATAGCAAAATTTTTATGCATTATTCAGCTTTCAGAGAGCCACATAGACATTCCGGAATAACAAGAATTTATCACGAATGAGATATAAGTGAGGAAAAGAATTTACTTGCAGCGTCTGAGGATGTGAGGTGGTGAACGCTAGTGAAAAAACGCTCCCTCCCTCCCCAACGAGATTCCTGGACAGATATGCCACGTGGAATGCTAATCTCAGCTGCCCAAAGCTCCGTGAACTGAAGTTTTCGGTACCAATAGGCAATTCGGTGTATAACATTTTTATAGAATAACATTAGACCATAATAAAAAACTGTTTGTGTAAAAACTTAAGAAAACTGTTGATTTATATTTCCACGTTTTGTGAAAATACATAAAAATACGGTTTCCAGAATTTAAAAGAAAACTGAAGCACAGTATCCCTACTAATGTTATAAATACGAGAGTAACTCTGTATGACTGTCTTTCCCGCTTGAACTTTTCAACAATTTTTAGACCCTGAGAAAGGACATAGGCTATTTTTTTTATTCGAAATAAGGGTTGTAAGGGGTCGACAGGGAAGATGAAAAATTGTATGGAAGTATCGCTATTTTCACAGCTAGAAACTAGAAACTTATTTTTCAGGCTTTTGATTCGATATAAATATATATGACAATAGTTTATATAAGTTAAGGTAAAGAGGTACCCAAAAAAAATATTCCACGCGGACGAAGTCGCGGGCACAACTAGTATAATTATAAGTGAATGTTAAAAAATAACTGAACTGAACCATATAGAGCAAAACTTCCTTAAAGTTGGGTCCTACTGCGTGATAGATATCAAAAAACATAAATCGACAACAAATTGAATACATAAACCATTTATCCGTATCACTTCATGATATAAAACAAATTCACTTCTCATTGTCTGTCTGTCCTTATGTATGCTTCGATTTTTAAAACAACTATATGATTCAAGGGGAAGGTTTATTTATAACCATGCTGATATAGTAGAAAACCTAATTCTAAAGTACGTTATTTTATTATTTTTTTATCATATGTATTTATTGCGTTTATTTACACAAATATGTAACGTTAAATAGGTAATGTAACGTTTTTGTGTGTATATTGTCTGCACCACTGTTTTTTTTGTCCGCCATTTGTACATTTCGTGATATTTTGTTCAATAAAGTTAATTAAATTAAAAAAAAACCACTGATTGTTTTAAAGTTTTCTTTTTGTGATTTAAATAAACACATTTTTTACACGTACATCCGAAACGCTGGCTGAACTTGACGAGATGCATCAAAATAATGTGTTACGGTATTGTACACCTTAAAAAGGTCTACAAAATAGTCCATGTTGTGTCTATATCTTAGGGATAACCCAATAACACTTAATCAAACATTAAATAAAATAGAAAATACCTAGTAATGCAATTACTTTATTTTTTATATAATTATTAGTATTTTTTATATAAATACGGAAAATCTGTAAGTTGGAAATGTTCTTCTGATTTTGTCGTTCAATTACTCAAAAAGTAGACCCGATAAGTTACCTAATTCTCAGTCATCTAATCTATACGATTGAATTCATCATATCAGCCACAGAAAGCCCACTGTTGGTCATAGACCTCCCCAACCTAGGGGATTATTGCCCGCCATTGCCGTGGTGGGCAGGCGTAGTGGCAATCGCAAAGCGCAACTTCGCGAGGCGGATGCTGTTGCCCATCCCCGCCCTGTATTATTTTAGCTGCGTTGTTTCTGACATCTGGTACAAAGGGAGGTAGCAATTCTACTCCGCCGATATCGAATTATTGAATTAATACTTTTTAAAAATTTTAATGTCTTAGGCACCATTCGAGTTGTTTTCTTGTTGTTGGCCTCAATGATTTAGATTACTGTTTCTCAATGTCGCATTAATAGATCTGAAATAGGTCACCGACTACTTCTCACATATCACCTCACCAACACCATTCCTATTAAATCATCAACCTGCGCTCTATTACAATTTGACCTCGATGAATCTACCAGCCCTACGATGTATGCATGAAACTGATTACTTCATTCAAGCTTAGGGTTGACAAACCTGATTTAATTGATACAGAAGTCCCAGACATGGAAGTCATCAATTTTATTGGTAAATCTTATCATTTAAAATCTATCCCTACCAATATTATAAATGCGAAAGTAATTCTGTGGTCTGATACCCTTTCCCGCTTAAACCTCTCAACCAATTTTGAGGAAATTTGGCACAGACAATCTCTAGACCCTGAGAAAGAACATAGGCAATTTTTTAATTAGAAATAAAGGTTGTAATGGATCGAAAAGGGAAATAAAAAGTTGTATGGAAATATCGCTATTATTAGAGCTAGAAACTTGAAACTTACTTTTCAGGCCATTGATTCGATATAATCAAACAAACATTTAAAGTTTATATAAGTTAAGGTAAAGAGGTATGGTGTCCAATTAAACTATCTTAAGCGGACGAAGTTGCGGGCACAGCTAGTTCGATATAAATAAACGAACAAGACATTCAAAGTTTATATAAGTTAAGATAAAAAAAAATATGGTACCCAAAAAACTATTCCACGCGAACTAAGTCACGGGCACAACTAGTTTTTTTATATACGATAAATAAATATGCTTGTATCATACCTCCGAACGGGAAAATAGTATTAATAATTTGTTTTCCTCTCAGAGTTAATGATGTGTGTATCGAATGTCTCCTATCTTATTTATCGATCTTCAATGACAACTGTTTACTATATATATCCTTTATAGACCCCTTGTGCCTTAGGCCTCAGGCCTCGCAAAAAAAGATTTATGTAATTTTCTAATACGAATATTTTTTGATAAATAACCGTTTAATTATTATAATGAAATAATAACTAATTTAAATAAAAAGTTTAAAATCCCTGATTATTCAAAAGAAACATAAGAAGTGTATATTTTAAAAGAGGATTAAATTACGTGTAAATAGATTAAAGAGACATTGACCACTGGCAATAATAAAACTCATATCTAGTAATTGCATGCATTTATTAATTACTCGGTTTAGGTACTAATAATGCACTTGAGATACCTACGGTGAAGTCAAGGAGG
Organism: Heortia vitessoides; assembly: GCA_020976665.1. NCBI lineage: Eukaryota > Metazoa > Arthropoda > Insecta > Lepidoptera > Crambidae > Heortia > Heortia vitessoides. Next base: position 3,554,974 of record JACJUM010002809.1, read on the forward strand.
ACACCTTTAAAACCCACCAAACCACCAAAAATTAATGGTTTTGTAGAACAGTACAGCAAAATCTTAAGCCTCCAACTATTTTAATCAAATATCAATTATCTTTAATATAATTGTTACGTATACTCGTATGAAGCATATGCAGGCTCTTAGAGAATGCTCAATCTCCTTTAGGAAATATATATTTAAAGTTACTCTCGAAAAATGTTAAAGAAGGTCCTAATATATATGTGTTCCATTTCCACCTATTACTTTTCGCTCTATGTGTGTTTGACTTATTCTTAATCATAATAAAAAAAATCAAAGCATATAAAAACTGAAGTGTTGGTAAATAATAAAATAATTGGTTGATAGCCCTGCAAATGCACCCAAACAAGCAATGAAGAACAGAGAGTCACATCTAATCGATTATTCAATTCTCGTATGTTAAAAACCAAGCCTTGACTGCAATCTGAAGAAAACGTTTACACACGTACTCTAAGCAAGGATACATTACAATTTCTATTGCGACCCGCTTACACTTTTTTGTATTTAATTTCTATACAACCTTCCAGCTGAACCAAATAATATATTCTTCGACAGATAATATGCAACAGATTATGTTATTCGAGAGTAATTATGCCATGGACAGAGTTTATCTTAATGCATTTAAATAACAATTTTTGTTTTCATTTATTTTGACGTACATAAAGACAGGCTATACTTCAAATACAGAAAATATATTTTATTATATTTGTTGGTGTTTATGATTGATATTGGATGAAAGTTGACTATAACATAAGAGACAGTTACCGTGATGAAAAAAACACGTACCGTGCAAATATTATGTCGCATCGCTTGCTATATACCTATATACTATCTATCTATAATAATGCATCTGCACTGTCCTTGTGGGCTGATTCAGAAGACTAAAAAGTAGATCACATGCACGATGCACGCAGCTTATGAATAACTTCATGGTCAGTACAGTAAAGATTTCTGATAAATAATGTATTTATTACATGTTATAGTATTGATGCAATACGCGGTTCATCAAAACTGTGACACATTCTACCTATAATAAAACCGAAGACTTATTTGTCTTTGCGAGAATTATTTATTGGTGGACTGTGCAAGAAAATGGTCGCACATCGACTCTTTCGTGCCAATACCCAGCTGTTTAAGACACCAGTAATACCAGGAGCGCATGACTTACCCATGGCTATTGCTCGTCGTGCGGGGCCTGGAATGTTCTTGTACAAAGTCGAGGATGGATGCGGGGGCAGGGGCCGGGGCGGGAGCGGCGGCCGGTTCAGCGACGAGCGGCGCGGGCGGGCAGGGGGGCGCCACCGGCATCGGCGACGTCGCGCGGACCAAGCCGTTGCTGCGCGCCGTCACCGGCAACCCGGTCACGACACGCACTGCCACCGGCGACGTCGGCTCCTCCTCTGCGAACGAAAACAACACGTCAGAACACTCGATAACATAATCACGAGAAAATAATGTAACCGTTTTCACGGATTTTCCTTCTTTTGCGCACCGCCTGTGGTCGGCCCGGTCAGCACTTGTCAAGCCCGTGTCAACCGCTCGTCGGCGGCTGCAATCCGTGGCGGTAAATTACCAGGAGAGCATAAGATAGCAGGCGATCTAAACGACGCTCGTGACCGAGACGGCTACATGAGTGCGAGTGGGACGGTGCTACAAACAACAACTACGTCGGTAATGATAGCTGTGGCGTTGCTCAATAGTAGTCCTTAACTTAGTACAGCCAGGGTACAAATTAGTATGATAATTTGAGAATCGGTCATGCTGCAATGAAGACAGAGACGGGCGATAATTGTGGGTGTACTGAAAGAGACGAAAGAGGGGCGTGGTTTAAGAATGACGTCAGTGCATGTGGTGGCGCGCGTGGTTGTACGTGACATTCGCGGTTGCCACGCCAAAAATCAGCTGCTTGATAACTCACAAAAATAAAAGTAGTTTGTACGAACCGGTTAAGAGATAATGGCCGCTGAACGCTATTTGATGTTTATCTGGCTTTTTTGTTCAATTATCACCTCGATAACAATAATAAAACAAAAGAATAGTTGCTCATTTTTTAATACACATGACAACATTTTTAATTTTATTATGTTAGCTATCACAAGTTAGGTTGTAGAAAATGCGGTATGAGAACGAATTTTTTTAATCTATATGATACAAAGATATTTATGTTACATTAGTTTGTTTGAATATAAAATAAAGAACAAAGTCGGTGATAATAACGGATTGTTAGATGACGAAAATTTTTCTTGGATCTTTTACCCAGTGGAAGAAATACGGGAAATATTAGGCGCGTTCCTCTTATATTAGTCTTAAAATGATTTGATTTAATATAATTTTGAGAACTTTTTTATCATATTATTTATAGGAAAGCAAAAAGCTATGGCCAAAAAAATAATAGAATTTATCTCAATTTGCATCATATAGACTTTGATGTTTAAGACATTTCTATCATAGGTAATATCAATGAAGGAGGGTCAGACAATAAAGACATCATCCAATAGTCGCCGTCACTTTGCCTTTGTTAATCTTAAACGAATTTTGTATGTTTTCAGGGAGGTTTTCACATATTAGCTTTCAAATATTTTTTTCCTAGAAAACGGTTATTAACATGAATTGTATCAGACACCCCGTGTTTTCAACTAAACAATGAATTTCAAATGTAGGTTCCTCGTTACTAAGCAATGTTTTTCATAATGTTAAAAGAAGTAGAATTTTATTATATCGAAAATTCTATTACGCTTTTTTTTATGGATACATGTTTCACAACCCAATGCCAAAGAAAAGGACTCGTATTAGGAAAACATGAAGCTAAGATAATATGCGATTTATTCAATCATTTCATTCAATATGAATTAGAGGTGATCTTGGGGTCAATGTTCTTGTGACATTGAACGCAATGGCGCCTACAGAACTGTTTATTGATACCATAGATTATAGAGAGAAATCAAAGTGGCGTTATAGAATATGACCGAATTGTTTAACCGTGTGGAGGTGATCGCTTGGGCTTTTGCCCCCTGACTTTAAAAACATTTCCAAGTTTGTTGATTTGCGAAACCATATAACGTTATTATCCTTAACTCGTGACGTTTGTCACAAGACGAAGGAGGCTCGTTTGCTTGTGACAAAGTGAGGAAAATACGAGAAATTACTTTTCTATATTTATTATGTAATTTATAGCGTCTATAAAAACCGACTCGACCAACTTGATTTTATAATCTACACATAGAATAAGGGCTAAAATAAATAAAGCTGCTGGCGCAAACCAAATGTTATGTAGATGCTTTCACTTAGTTACCTACTAGTAGTACTGTCAAATAACATACAAAAACCAACAAACATACAAGCTCGAGTATAGATAACCTTCAACAAGGCTTCAGGCTCTAATAACCAAGTTATGTAATGGCTTATTTGGGTTACCTACTTCCATACCATATATAATTTTAATATATATTTAATTTATGTATCATTCCGAAATATGAAAATAATCTCTTATAATTAATTCAATTCAGAGAATAGGATCGCGGTAAGGATTATGTGGATTAATCATAAAGTTCTTTCCCCTTATAAATAATACGTATAATGTAATATTCTACATTAATTTCAAAGAGAACAAAGAACGTAAGTACACAATCAAACGTTCTAGAATAATCCAAGAGATAAATATCAGAAAAATGTCAAACGAACAAAAATAAAATTGTAATAAAATAACGTTTGTCAGTGACAGGCGGTGTCTACCAGGATAACATGGACGAGAGTAGTTATGCAAGTAGGGTGGGGTCTTGACGTGCGTCACAGCACGCCCCCCACCTTTCTGACGGACGGACGAAAAAACGCTTGTAATATTGTATTTTTTATTTGAGAATGACAGGTGTCAATATGAGATGTAAGCTTGAAGTGAAATGAGTAATATCAATATGCATGTATTCTTCGTAATATAAAACGTTTACACAATAATCACATACTGAGATATACCTTCGTTGCCTCTTATAGTGTTTATTTGCATATAAGTCGATTACTTACTTTTCTTCACCATGAACATCTGTTGTTTAAAAAGAGATTACTCTAAAAACTAAGGAGAAACTTGCATAAGTACCTCAACTCAACCTGTATTAATGCTATCTGTGTCAATTATAGTGAATTTGTTTCTGAATCAGCGAGGTAGTATTGTAACGTAAATAATTAAAATTAAGTCTGATTGTTACATTACAGACGAATACGAAGTAAGACGGCGCTCTCAATGCCATAGTTTAATTCGCTTACCTCATAATATCTACCTTATTAGCGGCTATAAACCCTATTGACTAACCTATGTAGGAACGTAAATTCTGAATAAAAAATAACAATTAATTCGATTCCAAGAGTCATTTATTATTACAACTCTAAATTAAAAAAATGTAATACAAAAACCATCGAAAACAAAGATGGCGGAAAAAGCAGACTGCCAAAACAACTTGCCGCTTCGCTTCGATAGAAGAAAAAATTTGCCCATCCATAAACCGTAACGAGACCTCTTGGTCGATCATGTAGTCCTAGTACAATTGCGCATGGCGGGCGGTTAAACGGACAGGCCGCCCCACCCGGACACCTCCTACACGTGCGATGTTACAAAACCGGTATCGATATTCGCATCTGGGCCCGATGGAAAAGCAAGTTTTAAAAATCTAAAGATAACATTGGTTCGCCGGTATAGTTTCTGCATTACTGTTAGAAGATCATAATTAAAATCATTTTAGTATTAAAACATTGGGTTACGCCCCTTAGTCCCCGCCTTTATCAATGACGGATATACTTTCTTTGAGTACTCTCTACAAAACAATTTTATCTTCCTAATTTGCTTAAGTCCTACTCCTAGATTCTAACGTTGTTGATAATTCCAGAAGACAAAAAGGGGTACTGAAAGAAAAGGTTGCATAGAACAAAGGCACAGCGTGTAAATTGAACATTGCAGCGAGGAAAGAGCGCGGGTTCCGGGGGTCTGGACATGATAGCTGGTGGGGGTCGGGGAGGGGTTACGCCTGGGGGGTTCGCGCGGGCACGTGACACCTAGTCACGCGGCTCGAATTCTCCCGAACGCGATGCAACGCGGCTTTCGAAGCTGTGGGGGGAGGGAGGCAAGGCTCGCTTGTTCAGTTATCTCCCTCCCTCTAGTACGCGCCTAAGCTGATTACTCGAGTGATGTGTTTGGGCACTTCGCAATCTATTACAAACCTTGGCACAATCCTCGTACGGAGCTGCTTATTGGATATTAGCCTCCAGTTTGCACACTATTCGAGATAGCGAAACGATCAAAAATACATATAAGTAACATGATCATTAATGATGCAAATATATCGATCATGGAACTGTAAACAAGTAATTAAGCGATTTCTCAATTAATTTAATGATACTTGATTATTCTATTACAGATAGACATAATAAGTTAAACAATTGCATATAATAAGATAGTATTTTAAATATGAAACACTAACTAATGCTACCGTGTAAGCAAATCGCAAAATTAACAGTCTAAATTCGTCTTCTGAGGCATAATAAGAATTCCTACTTGAAATTCGGTTAGAACAGACGTTGAAGTAGGTCAGATTCAACAAAAAGGACTGCGGACTCATTAGCAATACATTAAACGTGAGGCTCAGAGTTGATAATGAAATTTTTGCAAATGGCCTGAATATATTATAACACATGTATGTACTCGTATGAAATGAATTTTTATCGCAACGGCAACGACCTCACGCCATACACGCGCTGTCCCATTTTTACGACATTTCATTGTAAACTACGCACGTAACGAGTATCTGTATTATATTGATACAAGTTTATACATTTTCAGTACCGTAAAAACAAAGCGAATAAAACATAATCTATATAAAAATACAGAATTGATTTTGTCTCGTCTCTTTATTCAAATATCAATAATAAATAAATTTCCACAACATTCTATACATTGACTTGATTCCGAAATAAGTAACTTAAAGCACTTGTGTTATGGACATCAGACAAGAGAGGATTCTCAAATGTACTACTTAAATACATATATTTAACACCCAGACACAGAACAAACAAAAATTGGTCATATATACCAATTTTTGTTCATTCTGGGTCTGAGTTTTGTTGATGATTAATATAAATATTTGTCCTAGGTGGGGATCGAACCCACGATCTATGACGCACAAGACAGGATCACTATCATCTGCGCCATATGGTTTGTCAATAAAAATATATAATAAATTAATAATTTAAAAAAATCTATTGGGTATATGATGATAAATGAAAAGATGATTAAAACTGTTCACGAACAAAACAGGTGGACGTGCTACAATTGTAAGGAGATTGCATGCAGTTTCTCATATTATCGTTGATCTGAAGAGGCAGGTACTCAAAGGTACCTCTGCTCTTACGAGTTCTTACGTAACAGTTCGTAATGGAAGTACAGTTTACTAGCACGTGGAGTCTGAAAATGCAAAATATACATCAACTAATTGAAAGTTTCATGCAATTTACATTAAAACCAGCAGCTGTTTCCCAGGTGACTTCATTATAGATATGAACGATTCAACATTTAACGTAAAATATAGTGAGTATAAATCCATCTTTATCTCTTGTCAGAAAAACCAAACGCGTGGTGATACGCTATCGTGCGAACGGACGATTGCAATCGATTACAGACCAGAGATCGATTAGATCCAAGCTTTGCATTGGCGCCACGGATGGCACGTACTGGCAAGTACATTTTGCCACTACAACCACCATTTATCAATATTATTACCAAATATCGTTGGACTATTAAAAAAAATTCGAGTTATTTCTGCAAGCCTCATCCGTTTAGAATTAATTTCTCTATTCTTGTGTCGTGTTAACGTTTGTAAGCATGCACAATTAACAATCGCCTCCACGATAAGGGAAGTAATTACTCACAATGCTTCCAGATTGTTCTTAACTATCGATACTATGTACATAAAAAGTGGTTTATCTGTTTGCTTACTACATGTAGGTTGCCTTTCGCTATTGGCTATATCATCTTTTATAATAATTTTCAATAACAAAAATATCTGTTGTTGCTTTACCTAAAGCAATTTATATCAAAATATTTTGCAAAGAAAGTTGAAATTGTTGTTTAAAAATGAAAAATAATAAAAATTATATATATAACGCCCAAAGTTCACATTAGACTGCCCTGTTCTGATAACGAGGTATCAACTTAGTAAACGATGAAGAATGAATTTTAACATAATGTCTGATGACGTCATTCGTCACGAACATGTCAAGTTTACTTTAGATACTAAAATAGTTTTAATGGTGGATCGTAAAACAGTGAAACTGAACTATGTTTTAGTCCATTTGTGACCGGTCCATACTATTGAAGGAACCCTGGCAGTTGCGTAATAAGGAATACATGCTGGCCCATCTTTATTAAATTACACCACCACGCAGTTACAGCCGTATCCGTCAACTAAAAATTACGTAAAGCCTCGTTTAAAGCCCTACGAGCCTTTGTGTGTACAGTTCGCAAGCGAAAGCCATCAGACGATTTCTAGCCACGTGCAAATAAATGCGTTTAACAGTAGGAATGATGGATCTGGGGTATGGCTGCTGGAACATTGAACTCTCATAAATTACTAGACGATGTACTGAAAACGATCAACGGAACACTTCGTAGCAATAAATTTAACTAATAAAAATAATGGGTTTATCTAGATTACCTCCCTATGTGCAAGGGATCCCCGGGCCTTCCAATATGCAAGTTAAAGTAAAATAAAACAATATAATATTTATTGTTATTTAATAAACCAAAAATAAATATTTAGTCATATAATTTTCTTCGGAATAAAATGTGAAAATATGGTTTTACCACTTGTATCAAACGCTCTTCTATAATCTTCTAAGAATCAAAAAACCTAATAAGAGTTATAGATAGAGTATAAGAGTTACAGAAAATCTTTATATAGAATTCGCTATCCTATTCACATTTTTTCAACTATAATAACAAGTCAAATCCAATGCTTACTATTTGGCTTAAACACGTCTAAATAAGAATACGAATACATTTTGTACTAATTGTAATTCTAGTATCTTATTATGCATATACCGATCTAATGTCATTACCGTAATACCTACTCGTACAAAACAAATACCTCTCGTGTATTCTTAACAAACTAATAATTAAACAAGCAGGAAAAACATTCTTAACCGACTCAGCCACCGCTAAATACGTTCAGTAACACAATTAAAATTTTCGTCAAACAAACACGTGATAATGCCAAAGAGGATTTACTGTACACAAAGACTGTATCGATACAAGCTAGTGATTAATCGTACCCAATTGAACCCAAATATTGGAAAAATCAGTAAGTCATATTTACTCACTCAACCTCAAATTGTTTTCAGGGTAAATTTGTCTCGAGCAGACGTTTCCTACAGGCCTCGTTCATCTGCATGAGTAGGTACCACATTCTCACCTATGTCTACCGCAAAACAGAACACACAACAGCACAACAGCGATTGCAATAAAACGCGTGTCTAAAGATTGGAGTGAGACTTAATATCACGTGGACCATATGATAGATAGTCGACTTAGTCTTGTTAATCCAACCGACATACAATAGCCAGTGAACAATTGGGAGTGTTACCAAAATGTCTCGTGAACGCAAAAGTATAGAATCATATATTTGATATAGAAAACCAATTGAATGCTTGAATGCGCCGCGTCGTACGCATGCGGCGGCAATCATTTATTCCGTAGCAATACTATCGTGTGTAGTTTGGCCTTCTGTGCAGGCCTGCCTTGACAGTCTGCTACCTGTTTATGTTTTGTGATTGTTTTTGTCTTCATTCGTAGTCATATTTTATTCCGTTCTTATTACCAAAGTTGATTTGTACACAAATACTATGGATAGTTTTGTTTTCTGCAGGTTATTTTCAAAAAATGGCAAGGAACCGGCTACCGGCATCTTGATTTCAGCCAAGAATTTTAGGATTAATAATTGATAGATAGATAAACCGTACTATGTTAGAAATATTATCAACATAATGTTGACCAACACCAGATTTGTAAGGAGTGAACTATGGAGGCACATCGAGATACTAGGTTGTGCAAAAACAACACGAGGTCACAGTCGTCGGCGCAAGGTCGCAGCAGCATATTAACAAGATTTGAACCGAACGAATAACAGAACATTTAATTCTCAGCCTTACAAACATCTGTTACAGAATTCTAACTTACCCATATAATCTTTTATCCACTTCTTCTTAGGAGGTGGTCTTATTTTCTCATCTTTCACTTCTTCCTTTACTGGACTAGGGTTGAAGGTAGAAGTAGAAGGTCTTTCAAATTCTGGAAGGCGGGGCGCAGCAACCAGAGAAGTCATCATCTGCTGTTGCGGAAACCCGTAACCGTTGATTGGGTGGCCGTGTGCGTGGAATTGCTTGTACGCTTTCAGCGTTATAGGAATTGGCTCTACGATACTGCCGAATTCTGTCTCCCTGGTATTAATGGCAATGGTGTGCAGGGTGTCGGCGTAAAAATCACCTGGGGAACCCATCGCGCCGAACAGTTCCGGCTCCATTCGCCGCCTCCGGTAACTGGCAGAGCCCAGATTCACTTGGGTGGTTTCCATAAGTATACCCATTCTATGATGGGACAAAATATTTGCTAACTACAAGTCCCCATTGTTAACTTATACACTACGTCCTGTCCATTTCTTAATAATTATAAAAATATGTCCACAAACAAATAACTAATAATTCAACACTATTGACGCATTATTGATGAATCTGAAGATATCTGCGGAATTTAATTACGGCATTTAGCGGTTGCGATTGCGAAACGTTCGCCATTTACAGCATCGGGGCTAATGAAAATGACAAAACAATCTAATTGGGACACTATCACAAGGGCGTACACTTCTGAGAAATCCGAGTAAACTCGGCTTTGTATTAGTAATTGCGTGAGCAATTAATTCTGACAAAATACACGGACAATCAATCCTAAAGAAACTTATTAGTTCTACACAGAGTTTAATAAGATATTATTAACAGGCAACAAACGAGAGAAAGTACAAGATATGATAAGTGAAATCAATAAGATAGTCTGAGACACGAACCTACGCACAATATAATATTTGCGGGAAAGAGACGAGCGCGTGAGAGCAAGGAAACAGAAGAGAATGGGCAATGAAGATTGTGAAGCGGAGCGAGGTAGAAACGCTACCGCGTCGGCACTGGACGGCGCGGCGGCGGCGACGACGCGGCGCGGCACTCAACAAGTGAGGGGAGGGCGACGAACGCATTGCATGGCCCGACGGCACGTGCAGTCTCTCCCCGCACTCCCCACCCCCTTGCCACTGACAGTTAACTTTACCTCCTACAATATCATGCTAGCCTGGTACAGCGGCCGACCGAATTGGCAGACATAGTGGATTTTCGAATGGCCAAACAAAAGAAACACAACAAGGGTTATGAGAAATAATTAGTTTATGATTAAAACATACTTTTTGTTTTCAACATCGTTTAAAGACCGGCCGTTGATAAGATACGCTGGAATAATTGTGTTTGTAGATTTATGTAGCATATTTTTCGAATACAGCGACAAAATTTTTAGCTTTTATACATACATAAACCCAATTTGTACCATGACCGATGTCTTTTGTCTCAATGACGCAAAGAGTTCTGGACTGAATGTTACCAATAAAGCATGAAAAAGTAAAGAAAGAAATGCCAGCAGGTGTCGCATAATTTGCGCTGGCGATATGTCGTTAATGTTATCGGTTTAAGTCAGGCTAAGCGATACACCAGTACACGTGCAAAGCGGTGCTGATATCGCCAGCAATAACAAACGACGACTGTAAAACAACATTCGGTAACGTTCTGGCCAGCCAGGAGCAAAACATCTGATGTCACAGAATGTAGTGATAAGAGAAGAAAAAAATTATGGGGTTAATGTGTGCGAGTAGATAAGGTGAAAGTAGGTCGATCATCGGAAGTTTAGTGGTAAGGTCTCGGCCGGCTGGGCAAACGTACGTTTACACACGCGTCAGTTATATAAGCGGTATATGAACGACACATGTCGCTGTATATATTATGTAACCAGCTACCTACCACTCGCAAGCGTGCCTATAACAATATACTACAACGCACTATTTATATCGGCGGAGCTCTCTGTTAATTGGATTGCAATACAAACAAGATTTTTCTAGAGCGTCGTCTCAGATGCAAGGATGTCCGTGAACACATTTTCAAGGATGCTGGACTTAACGCTTCTCGACGAATAGAGTGAAAGTTATCCCAGATAGAACCTGTTTGAACGTTAAAGTTCCTTTGTTTACAATACAAGCATTAAAATATTGTTAGATGTATCGTACACTAGCAGAAACAGAATTCACAGATAACGTTAGGTGATACTAACAAAAATATTTAGATTTTCAACAACCGATCAGCGGTGAACCCAAATACACAAGTAATAAGACGTCGACAATATTGCAAACTAGGGGAAGTTGGCTACAATTTACAACATAGAATTAACAATCGTCAGCGATTCGGGGGTCGCGATATAGTTTATAGATTTTGCATCATACAAAACTAGCTTACAATACAGCATTTGCTAATTGCACAACTTATAGATTTTGCGCAACATAATTATATGGTTTTTATTATATTAGGAACGTAATTATCCTCTTAAGTGAACTATGGCACCTGTATTATAATATATGACCCATTACCCCGTCTAAAAGACTAGATAGAGATGGCAAAAATTTAACTATACATCTATCGAATCAAACCGACGAGAATCCTTTAAGGGAAAACAACTTAATATAAACATTAACCAAAAAGAAAACTTACAAAGGAAATAAATGGTGTTGCAAATATATAACACGATTAACTGAATCTTGATTAGGAGCAGAACATTACAGCACAGACTTTTTCGTTGTTATCATATTTGTTGGCAACAGTCAAATGATGACGTGATTGATATATATTTTCTTGATTTCCGGGTCACAAAAACAAACAAGACAATCTAAACCTCGATTCTGAAGATCATATTAAAGATTAAAGATCAGACAATAGAATCAATTCGTACAAATTCCTCCTGCACTGATTTGCTTCCCTCATATCGATATCGCTGATGGCAGACGTACCAGCTAATAGAATTAACTGTACACTTGCGATCACATCTACAACTGGTTTTGCTAACTATACAATTACTAATCAACTCGGCAACTATCTTAGTACTTTATGATAAATAAAGACTTGCAATAAATGGAAAGGAAAATTTTATTACACATCACTGGTATTATAATTGCTAATCGTAAAGTATTTTCTAAGCTACCAATCTACTTCAGACTCATTCAAACCTACTACGTTTCAAAGATTAAAACTATAACATTGTTGTGACAAAAACGTTAAGAGACTTCTAGATTTGGGATCTATCTAAGATAAACAATACAGTAAACAGATTAAGTGTCTTAAACTCAGTATCCGCGCATACAAAGACTTATATTGATAAAAATACTCATGACAATACGAAGACTGCTGTTACTAACCGTTGATTAATTATGTAAGAATAAGAATTACAACAACGTAAATTGCAAATGATAACATAGTGAGAGCAACAAGAACACCAGTAGTTATAAAAATCCTGACAGCTTTGCGGGAGATGTTGAATGTCGATTCGGATCATGCTACCCGATAGATGTTAACTTTCGAGCTTCACGCAGACGAAGACAGACGGTAAATGGCAAAGGACGATCGAGATCCAGGCGGCGCGGGGAGCAGGCGCCGCACGCCCGGGCGCACGGCTCCATGGTCCGAGGGTGTGGGAGCGGGTGGCAGAGCCACTAATTGGTCGAGTGCACCAGCTCGCGGCCGCGTGCACGTGGGGCGCGGCGCGCAGGTGCCGGCGACCTCGCGCTATCTCGTCTCGACACTCGAGGCCGCGATGATAACGCACGCTATTTTCGACCAACACCGACGACCCGGCCGTCGCGAACGCAACCGCAAAATTACCACGAAAAACTCCCGGAAAAAGCGAGCAGAGCACCCTCGGCGACTCGGCGAGGGCGATGCGATTCACGCGAGCGACATCGGCACTCCAATAACACCGAGCGAGAGGAAGCGGAGTCGACCGTCGTCGACGCGATCCGCTCGACGACTGAGCGCCCGCCGAGGACCGCGGACGGACCGTCTCGGAGGAGGGCGCGGGAGGAGCGCGACCTCCGGAACCCCGCGCCGAACGTCGCGAGTGAAACCGACGGCGGAAGAAATCGCGAGGATCGGGGCGCGGTGGCGGGTGCGGGGCGTGGGGCGTGCGGGGGCCGAGGGGGGCGCGCACGCGGTCGGGCGCAACGCTCACCGCTGCACCGCTCTCGACACTTTACATAATGCTGCATGAACACCGCGCGTCGCACTCGCTCGCACCACCCGCGAAATGAGGTCGCCCCGACGCGGGACACCTATAGAATTTAAAGAACCTCGCGATCGGCCATAGGTGATGAAACGGCTGCATTAGCACGCAGATGACGTGTTCTGAGGAGTTAGTCGGTCGGCGGCGAGTCACTGAACCTCGACGACGACGAATAAGGTGAATGGAACATTGCAACCGAATCGAGCGGCACGAACAGTGCGAACTAACGTAGGCCGCGCGGCGAGTAGCGGACTGCGACGCTTCTTATGCACAATGGCACACAGCTTTCTAATGCAACGTGGCCGGTGCAGGCTGTACATGGACTTTTGCACATTGAGACGCGTATTAAGCTCGCTCGCATCATCGGCATGGTCCACTTAATACATAACGTCAGCCTTTTATATCCTGCTATGATTCGACTGGACGACCTTAATGCGTTTGGAATCGTCTACAGTTCGATAAATGCATTGACAACAAACAAAAATAGTTGGAAAGATGCTCGTTGCGCTTCTTTACGTCACCTGAATTAATCTCTATAATAAGATTTCAATTGTAGTGCAGTTTATGCGTCCGTAAGTTCAGCACTCGGCAGCCTCCTACGCCGTAAGCCGCCCGCGGCACGTGTTAACTCTACAACGCGACTATAGTACTCGCATCTACGTACAAAACATTCAGTTACAATGCTCACTAGCTGCACACGATCGTGCCGCCAATTGCCGAACGCGTTTATACTTCGCCAACCCTGAACTCTAACACGGTTGCGGAAGCGGAAAAATGTCAGAAGCCTTTCATATCGACGATAGAAATCTGATCCTTTGTGCGAGAAATAAGGTGCGACGGCTGGATGGTTATGCACAGGATACGATTATCTCGTTCGCCGATCTGCCGACGTTTGAAGTCGAAAGAAAATGTTGTAAGAGGACGCGCGCACTAAGCGTAACTTTTATCCGGACCGAGAAATGCGGGCGAAGGGAGCGATTATTTGGAGTGCAACTCACAGGAACACATAGGTGGAGTGGGTGCAGGTTCCGGCAAGGTGGCTGGCAGGGGAGGCGGGCGGCGCATGCGTGCGGCGGGTGACCTTGGGGCGGTGCAGCGTGCAGCCCGGCTCCCCCCGCCTGCCCGGGGAACACCGCCGCCGACACCTCCCCGCACCTCCTGCGCCTCTTGTAACCACACCTGCCGGTTTAGCAGGTTGTTGCGACCTAGCATTGTGCCTAGATTCTATTTCTGGAACGCTGAATCCTGATTAAATCAAGTGCTCCGCGCAAAATGAAATTTTTCGTTCCGCCCCGGCGCGAACGACGGCAAATTCGATTCCGTCAGATTTCGGAGCGTCGCAAATCTGTTTAAGTTAACGTGCCTTGCTTATTTGTTCTGTCTTGTGGATGGCCACATTATACCTACTTAAGTAAAGAGTGTTTCCGTAACATTAACAATCAGTGTTAAAACATTTAGCGACATGGCAGTTGAAGTGGAAACATGAGGGGATCCAGCCTCCTACCGGATGCCGAGATATGAGCCGTCTGCGTTGCGAGAAAGCTTCTGATTAATACGGCCGATATAAAGCATTTTGTTGTAAATAACAGAAGACCATTGTACAACTTTAATTAAAATCAATGACGCTGGTCTGAAATGGACACGATGCTCATTGAATAAAGGCTATATTTGGATTTACAAATATAAACAACTCCCGGAGTCAGCGAGAAAAATTTATTATTATTGTGTCTATGTTACACAACAGAGAGAAGGAAATTTCTTACAGGCAATGACGAAAGGCAACAAAAACAAATCATACAGACTTCTCAGCACAATTGCACTCAAACGACAAATAGCAGACGCTATTAATACCTTTAAGACAGTGACGTATATGTGTGTATAAATCTCTCGCATAAAATAGGACTTTGATTAAAAATTCGAACTCATTGGAAATTGTTAACAGATAACGGCAGTTGTTTGAGATACCGTTGGGAAACTAATACATAGGCAATATGTAAATAATACCATTCATTCTCTGGCTATACTAGTCCTAACCGATCTGATATACAATTCTAATCTTATTTTTTTGAGGAAAGTTTTAAAATATCTTTTTTTTTAAATATACTTATTCGCTATTTTTCACCGTGATCTCACACATCAACAATATTCAAAAATATTCTTCAAGTTCAATTCCGGATACAACAAAAAATAACCGTAATTTTCGATTAAATCAAATATTATTTGAGTAAACTGTAACATATTACTAGGTAGTCATGAGGAACGAAGAGGTTCGTCGGTAGACTGGCTACAACTTAAGGTACGTGCGTTTGAAAAAGGAATGTAAAAAGCAATGTTCGGCTTCTGTTTACCGAGCGGCCGTGTCGCTCGTCTCCCCGGTTCAATATACTACGGCACGTCCTCAGAAACCACTCGCACGGCGAGGTCACGAGATCCCTTTCACCATTCTGCGCGCCCGGTACCGGCGGCGACCTTACTCGAGCCTTGATGATGCGATTGTTTGCCGCGCCTACCACATACACCGGCGGTAATTAAAATATGAGTAATAAACATCCCATATTAACGACAATGGAACACACTTTTGTAATCACCTATCCTTACTTATTCCTTACTAATATTATAAATCTGAAAGTAACTTTGGCTGTCTGTCTGTTACGCAATCACGCCTAAACTACTGAACCGATTTAAATGAAATTTGGTACATAGTTAATCTAAAGCCATAAAAAGAACATAGGCTTCTTTTTCATTCGACATAGGAGTTGTAAGGGGTCGAAAGAAAGGATAAAGGACGAAAGAAGATGTATGAAAGTATCGCTATTGTTAGAGCTAGAAAACTTATTATTTAGTCTATTGATTTGTATATAAATAAATATTACATTCCAAGTTTATATAAGTTAAGTTAAAAAGGTATGGTGCCCAAATAATCTTCTGCACGCGGACGAAGTCGTGGGCACAACTAGTATTGAATAAGTTAAAGTTTTTAAGTTGTACTTGGCCACAAGAATTAAGGAGAACAGTCTTTTAAATTTTTGTATTATGAAATAACACAAGTAAATTAAACATTGTAAATTAAAAATAAACATTATTTTAAAACTCATGCAAAATTGTAATGGCTCTGTTTAGTTAATTTAAATATTTAGAGAGGTACGAGTACATAAAGCAACTCTGAGGTATCAACAACATAACCACTGAAAATGCTATTAAACCAGCTTTTAGGTTTTCTACAAAGCTAGTTTTAAAAGTTAGACAATTCAGAGATTTAAATTGCTGCTAGTCCGCGCTTGTTAAAAGTTAAGACTAAACATTCGTTCAACTAAATTTCTACGTGAGTTGTGTTTTATACGGTTAATTAATTGTATTGTATGCAGTTTGATCCACGCTGCAGACAGATGTGGCTAACATTGATGTAGGTACTCCCAACTTCTCAGTGTTATGCGCGCATGGTAATTTCTGTTTAAAACGCCAGGTAACATTTTGAAACAATGGGGCAAGTTAATAAATAAAACGAACATAGATATAAGATCATTTAGCCATTAAAGAATTGCTCAATTCCATACCACACATGAGGCAGTTCTTTTAATCTTAAATGCATTATAATAGCACTGACGTTAGTAGTCTAAATTTTTTTCGTATTTCATGCTCGTTTATGAATACCACAGTTTAAACTGAAATAGACACACCGACTAATGCTTACATATCCAGAACAGAAGATAAATGCTAGTAATCCTTTATAAGAACATATGTCCTGACTTGGTGGTTAAACAGGTTTTAGGTAAGGGCGTAGTCCACACCTTAGGGGATCAATTTCTCAAGGGCCATAGAATTTCATATCAAGAAAATCGTAATGTTATAAACATTGTGTTCAGTGATGACGTAATATTATTTCCATACACTGCTTTTATTTAGCAGAACATATGAGTTGCGAAAGCTTTTCGTATATATAAAAAATATAACACTCTTAAGTGACGCAAACTTTTATAAAAAAGAATTGCTCGCTTAGTAATTGCGTTTTATTTATAAAAATAGTAGACATGACAGTTATTTGTTTGCCACAAAATGGCAGCTCTGTCGCACATAACGGAACGCAAGCGGCCGAGATACTAGGAGCGCATAAACTCAAAGCAGTCGCTTCTGATAAGAATACGCACGATAACAAAACGTTCACTGTAGATTCTAGCTTCTCTCTTGCCTATTACGAAACTGTTCACCGCAAAATGTGTTCAAATATTACAAACTCAAATGTTTATTGCGCTCGCAAAACGTAAAGCGTTAAATTTTCTATGTCAATGATGAATAATTCAACAAACTACGGTTGTCACTTCAGTCGAATATGCTTGGATAATTGAGCTTTTTGTTAATAATAGTTTTATAATATACATCAACAGTACATTTTGATGTAGAAAGAAGGTCGAATATGGGTGTATCGGAGAATTTCTTAATTTCCAAATTTGTATGTCTATTAGTCCATCAGTTATATATTATTTTACGATAATAGTTATTCAAATGTAGTTTAGCGAAATGCTTAAATAATCAACTTCATAACAAAACTAAGCTTAATTAGTAATATTATGGTAGATGTTAACATACTGGCAAATGAAAGAGGCGTTCGGAAAAAATATATAAACACGAATGTTGTCAATATACAATAGGTATACCATTTGCTGTACGTTTATCAAGCAATTCGTTGTGTTCATCGCATGATTTTGTTATTTATGAATATAATAATTTACTGCTTCAAGCTGCGATCGAAGGTCCCCTTTTTTGGGGAGTTCCGTCCCATTTCACCACCGGAATAAGGTATTGTTACTGGCAAGGGTTTAACTTCCACCATTGTAGCATCTATGATTTATTCCAGTGTAGATTTTGTTTATTATTAGAAGTCCTAAATAATTATACAAGGAATCTTTTACTCTAGACTGTTACGCACGCAACTATTTCGTGCACGTTTTGTATGGAATTGTTTATCAATAGATTCAGAACAAATTGTTTGGGCATACGAATACGAGTCATGAAGCATACCAAACCGACAATGAGTTCATCGAGCAGCGCTCACCAGAACAATGAGAAACGCTCGGCGTTATGCAATCATGCCTTGTGCTAGTTTTTCTCGAGGTAAATATACTCGAAAATTCATGTACATAAAGTTTGAGAGGATGTGTTGTAGAAATACTACAGAACGCATCGAACGAGGCGCTATGCCTTTCAATGCGTGTGCACATGTCCCCCCTCCCCGCTCCTCCGCAACCCCGCCGCGTCCCTCTACCCGCCGCCCGCCCGTACACGTCTCGATCAGCTGACCGAACTCTCCAGCGCCCCCTCGCCTCGCCAATGCGTCATGCTTCAAAGTTGACTAACTCGATCCATCCACGTCTACATAAAATCATTTACCTGCCGCCCACTCGCACTAGGAAAATAGTGACACGAGGAGATAGTTAAAACGACTGTAGCGTTTCTACGCCTCGCCCACATACATGTTTGCTGTTTTCAAACGTTATAAGCTGCGTGCGTGGCGACGTCTCGAGAGTTCACGATAAAATGGTCCCATACAGGTTTATTAGAGGCGACTGCGAGGCTGGAATTACGTGCGGCGTGTGCCGTCGGAATGAATTTCAGGCTTCCTTTGTTTACGTGGGGCGAGGCCGGGCGAGGCGGGAGCGGCGCGGGCGGGGGTGCCGCGGCTGCGTGCTATTCAAGGTCAAGAGCGTCGGGCGTCGGCTCGCTGCACCGGCGCGCCGGCGACTGGACGCTCGCGAATCGGCGCACGCCCAGAGACCGGTTTCACTCGTGACGTGGGCCGGCGAGAGCGGGTAAACACCGGTTCGTACGCCGGCCGTCAGGCAGCAGCGCGAGAAACAAGGGACGCGACTTACCGGCCTGGAGGCGCCGCTCCTGGAGCTCGATGAAGCGCGCCGCCTCGAGAAGCGTGTCGAGGAGGCTCATGACGGGAAGCGGCACAGCCGCGCGCGGTACGAGCGCGCCCGCTGTCACGCCGCGACTGACCACGCGCGCGAGGTGCTCTCACGTGGCCGCCGCCACTACGGGCCAATGGGATGCAAACTCGCTGGTCACGTGACCCGAGCCGGCAGCCAATCACGACGCGAGTTGCGGCGACGTAGCACGGGGCGTGCGCGATCGATGCCATTGCAGCGGCCAGCGATCGAATGCACGCGCCCCCGCCCGCGGCCCGGTGACGCGGCAAGCGGCACGCTCTACGCGCCGACCGACTTTTTGCGTAGTTCGAACGACCTAATTTGAACCTTGCATTCATCCTAGTAAAGGTTGTTAGGGAGGCACGCTCAAACCGGTTGAAACTCCGCTTTGTTTATCTAATACTTTTCCTCTGTAATACTCGCTCTTGATAAAACTGTTTTGTAGTAATGTATACTTTGGAAGACCAAAATATTTGTACGTAAGTACGTTTGAGTTTTTGATTTGCGAGCGGCGCCGGCAAGGCACGTGCTACGGACTTTCACTTCCTACTTGTCGCAGCAGTTAACAAGTTGTCTGGTTCAATTTTATGCGCTGAAACGGAGTAATAAAAAACTCCTCTGGCATCATTTAACATGCTTTGAGCTAGTGCATGCTATTTACAAAACATAAAGACACAATTATTTTTTTCTGCTTATCTTCCAAACGTAATAGATTTAGAATAAAGGTGCACTAATTTCTTTTGTGTTATAAAATAAAATGTTCTATATAGACAGGTCGTGTTGAAAAAAAAATAATCAGAAGGAAGCGACCTTTTCGTTCACTTTTTAGTCCCGGATTTTTGACAAGGCCGAATCGACTGCAGTGCGAAATGATTCTTAAATTGACGTGTGATGGTTCAAATTTGGGTGTCGTATAATTTACGGCGTAGATACATGAATGGCTACGCTCACATAATAAAGTTCAGAATAAACTTACGGCATATTAGGTAAGTAATTTGGGATAATTTTGAGAGTCGGGTTATCCTTAAAGGAAAATGTATTAACCCATGTTACCCAATCTATCTAGTAATTCTCCCATTCTCATTAAAACGCAAACAAAACTTTCAAATACACCAACTCATTCATCGAAGTGTAAAAGACAACAGTACTTCCAAAATTTGTTCACTAACCTAACTTGTTCCTTGGCATTCCTGCGAGGGTAAATTGGGCGTGATGTATTGTGTAATGAGTTCCTTTTTTTACGCATAGACCCCATTTTTAAATGACGTATTCGGGTTTGGGGCCTCAATGAGGCCCATGACTCACCGTATTTTTGTAATCTACCAAACCAGTTTGGCGATAACATATTTGTAACGGAAGTTACTGCAAAATTTATTTGATTGATTGGCTGCATCTCTAAAACTGGTAATTTAGATTTGAATTATTGTTTTTCTCATCTACCAAGAGGAGGTGATGAAGGTGTACTATAAATACATTTTATTATCAGTAGATTTTAACATTAGCTTATAAACAATAAAGGTGATACGTCTAAGCAGACAACAGATTATAAGTTGTGAGGTAACGGTTACTTCAGGTTAATTTTGTAGTCATTGCCATTTCTTTGGCGCGTATCTATATTATCTGGTAGGTTCTGCGGATATAAAAATGAGAAAATTTTTAACTCATCACGAGTGACATGCAAATCTTGTACCAAGTCTGTCTGGACGAATATTAGTTACATACATACACTAAAAAATAAAAGTTAAAAGTCTGTAGGCTGCGGTGTCGCGTACTAACACACGGATTGTATGATTTTTTAAGACGGGCCCAATGGCGCATCTTATGTGCCAAGGGTCGTCGATCCCCTTCTAGGATAGGACATATATTTATATGATGATATTTGTGTATCCTGTGTCTGGGTGTTAAAAATATGTGTTTAAGTAAGTTTCAAATTCATCCATTGTCACACAAGTGTTTTAATTGTCTTACCACGAAGTCAGGTCAATATATTAGTCTGTGTGATTATTATTTCTCGATTTAGTCTTATAAAAAAATGGATGGGACAAAGGACAGACAAACGAGATAAATTATGCAAACCCTCAGTCCGTCATCGCGTCTGTATGTGTGAATGAATTAAACTCAAAAACTACCGAATGGATTCTCATACTGTTAACATAAATCATCATCATCATAGTAGCCATTAAAAGTCCACTGCTGGACATAGGCCTCTCCAAGAATGGAGAAATTTTGCCCACAATACTCTGCGCTGAGCAAGCGTGTTGGCAATTGCAGAGCGCAACTTTCACGACGGGGATTCTGCTGACCATCTCCACCCCGTGCATTTGAGCTGCACTGTTTCGGATGGATATACCGCCACCTGTCGGTCCTGGTACCTTAGTCGCCTCTTACGACACCTGGTACAGTGAGAGGTACTATTCTATGCTGCCGGTACCTCAGGGCAAATTTAATTTTAGATCGCTTTTATGAAGCAGACGTTTTAACAGTTCTGGAACATTTTTTTAGTTATGTTAATGCTTAATGCAATTGCCACCTTGCCTGCCTAGCAAGGCATATGGTCAAAAACCCTTACTGATTGACCCTTCCGAAGTCTTGTGGATGTCATTGGCCCAATATTAGGCATCCTACAGATATTGTAATGTAGCCATTTCATGGATGGTTGTCCCCACATAAATGAAGTAAATTTACTGCAATCTAATTCTTAAGTTAGTCTGTTTAAGATACGTCAAGCTATTTTAGCGCGACATGTGAGGTACTTCGATTTACGTTAGGGGAACATACGTCGTGTGCGAAAAGCATTCCGGTCAAAGTCAATGTAAAAAATCGATATTTTTTAAATAATATATCCTCTTGTTCTATCAATATATCGATATATAGTAATAATAAATTCCCACCACATCTCATACATTGACCTGACTCCGAATTAAGTCGTTTAAAGCACTTGTGTTACGGACGCTAGACAACTGAGGAATCACAAACATACTACTTAAATACTTATATTTAATACCCAGACACAGAACAAACACAAATATCACATATAGTTACTCTGAGTGGGAATCGAACCCACGACCCTTGGCGTACGAGATAGGATCACTAACGTCTGCGCCATCGGGACCATCAAATCTATAAATCGATGTTTTAAGTAAACTAGTTTTTAAATATTAAAGATATTAATAATAATTAAATAGCGAGAAGAAAAAAATAAATGAGTTACATATTGCCGGAAGTGCTTTATAATTTGGGATTCCGCATTTTTTTCTACTCAAGCAACCATAAATAAAGGAATAAGTACAAATAAAAATAAATGGAGGACTTTAATTTTTTAACGATATCGTATCGTATAAGCAATATACGTAACTGTACATATCGGTATTTTTTATCGTGAATTTGGACATAATAACATAGATTTCTTGCTCGCTTTCGCTTTTTTATCGTGTACTTACTACTAATTTGGTAGACCAGAATACCACATCACCACGCGTTAGGTATACTCACTCTGTCATCACTAAGATATCACTAGTGCGTAATCCACCTTATGACCTATAAACATTACGTAACATCAGCCAATATTTTCAATTCCTGTCTTATCCTTCTAACTGGAACTGCGGATACCGCTGTTTGGCGCTAGAAATAGGTGAGAGTGACACAATGATTGTATTTTTTTGATATTTTTTGTTTGTTTCGCGTTTTAGTTTATTGTATCTAATTTTGAGTAAATTGCAGGGCCTAGTCGGAGGCTTTGGTTATTTTACAGGTCACTTCATTCTAGGTTCGATCGCGCAGAGACCCCCCGAGGCCTCTCCCTCGCTGTTAGGTTATTTTCAGTTGTATAGTAAGTACGAGACTCCGTTTTATAGAACTAGCAAGTTGAAGTGACAGCGGGCTGGGCACAGCACGCAAAAACGACAGCTAAATGATTACCAGCAAACGTAGCCTAGGACATCCAACAACAAGTCGGACAGACAAACTGGCTGAAAAAGATCGTGGTGGATGTAGGCCAAATACAATCTGATCTTCTTGGAAATTACTTAGTGGTGATCTCCAGCAGTAGACGTAAGACGGCTGATTTAAAAGATCCGGTATTCGTGATGAAAATAATAAAAACATATGACATTCAAAATAAGTACATTAATACATACAAAAAACAAAAATGGACAAATGATACAAGTGTATGTTTTCAATACTTTTTATTCGCTGCAAACGGTTCACAAGTTTAGAAGATGTGTGGGCACTATAAATCTGTCTTTATTACTGATTACATTACACCTAAGATGGTAGCCATTTTAGAAGAGGCTTGACAAAGAAAATGGCCGACTAACTAAACAAAAAAACATCATGTTCGAACGGGGTTCAACTTTGTGGCTTTTTTAATGTGCCTTTATATTAAAATACAAAATATAACAATGAAAAATAAATTAATTGTAAACTATTTTTAGTGTAATTACAGGTTTACCATATTAGCTTTACAGCTCTATGCATTTTTGTTCTATTTTTTTTTGTTAAACATCGTACAAATTAATGTATAGATCACTTATTAAAAATATGTATTTGTTTACATTATCTGGCACTTTACAGCATCACAATTATCTTGAAATCAAGTATTATTAATGTTTTGTCTCGCTTTATATACGATATGTAGAGAAGAGATGACTAAAAGGCGAATATTAGAGAGGATTACAAAACATTAAAGGTACGAACTCTTTCTTAAACAAAACATATAACTATAATTAAAAACATAAAACAACAAATGTAAATTTACCGTTGATAATTTGAATTCCACATTTTTTTTTGTTTTCCTCCAAAGTATTGCAAACAATATGAAAATATTTTTATCACCAAATCAATATAGTCAAGCAGAAAGCAAAGTGCGATGTTTTCACCTATATATAACGCAGTTAAGGATAAACAATCTTAAATTCTAACCTTGTATAAAGTAATATAAGGTTGAAATGGTAATAATTAACGAACGCACACAAAGCGCGCGATCGTATTAGCTACGTTTAAACCTATGTGACAATAAAACAAAACACGCACAAAGCCCTCATAATGCACCAAAATGGGAAGGCACCTCAAATCGAAGATATAATCACAAAATATACTTTTTTTAATTTGTATAAAGGTACAGTGTGTTGAAAAAATAAAATATCAACGATTTTAAAAGCAGAAATGTGTTTGAGATTTGAGTTTATTTATTATTAAAGTAGTTGGAAACAAATAATGATAATATACTACATGACTATAGTATTTTGGTGACACGTACTCTTGACTGCGCCTACGCAAGCCGACAGATCAACAAAAACAAATCTGTAAAAATTGCGCAATCAATGTTCCAAAATTAAAATCAATTCAAAATTAAATGTTAACAAGTTTTGCATTGATAAGTCTGTCTATGTGTGTACATATAGTTTAGATGTAATGTCGTGTCTGTAAAAAAATAAACGGGTCTAAATGTCTATTGTGTAAATGAAATAAAAGTATTTTTTTAACAACCAGTTCCAACTGAATATAGGGGATAGCTTTTCAACGTTCCACACGACTGTTTTAATACATAAATATTTTTAAACAGCAAACATGTGAGAAAGGGCAAGTTTTGCTGGTTGATACATTTTCATAGAGGGCTACCCATGAAGTATGTTACACAAAATGAATGATTTTCTAACAGATGGCGGTATACGCATCCAGCAGTGTACGTCCAACGGTTATTTTAATGATGGATATAGATTTCTAGGTAAACTAAATATCGTATCGGTCGTATGCAACGTACAAAAGCCATCCCCGTACAGTAAAATCAAGAAAATCTAGTTGGTAAACGCTGCCGCCTATAACACCAATCTAAATGAAACGAGAACTATAAATAATACTAAATTACACCTACATTGTGGACCTTAATTTAATGAGACATAATAGCGCCATCTGTTCGTCCCAATAGCTCAGTTTCTATTGTTTATTTGACCTATTCATACTATTTTTCGGTATCGATTATTGGGTAGTGACTGAGTGTGTAAACTTGGACTCTATGCCCGATTGTTCCAGCGGACGTCGCGGGGAATCCCCGCACGGTCCGCTTTATATGTTATAAGTAAAGCTTTCCTTTAAAAACAAAAACTAGACTAAGTACGTCTTCTGTAAAAATCGATTTAATTAATGACAAGTGTTTCAATTGCATTATGCACTTTACTTTCTCATAGAACCTTGCCAGCTGAAACTAAATTTTAAGAAATAACAACAGTCCCTTTCCAAATGCCGTGGCGTACCAGCAAAGAATAGTGCTACCCGTTGTGCCATGCATTGCAGGTACCAGAACCAACATATTTCCTGCGAGCTTTGCGGGGGAGACCGTAGCTAAACGCGCGGTCACTGCTGCGGCGTAGGTGAATACAGGTACAGGATCGCTCATAAATGAGCAAAATCTTCCCCAGTGGCGCTGGAATTGCCATCTGAGTAGTCCAGAAAACCGACAGATGGCGGTATATATTTGGAACAGCGTATTAGCTATCTACAAAATGTCGGGGTGCTTCTGCCCAACAGTGGACGTTCACAGATAATATAATAATGATACGGAGCAATTGGGATGAACAGATATTGCCACACAAAACTGCACAATCTTTGATTTATTGCTATAAGACGAAACAATCACGCAATATTTATTGCCAATTTGTACCATGGCTTCACATAAATACTTAACTATAAAACAAAACGTGTTCTACGTTTCACACCAACGTAGTTTTGTATGTAAATTAAACTATCATATTATATTTAGCAGTAGGCTACTTGTACACCGCGTAAATATCGACCTAATTACCTTTGTATCAAGTTCAAAATGCAAACTCGCGTTGCGACTTGACATGACTTGAGCACACCTGACAAATGTCTAGTTGCCTCCCTCACTCGTAGGATAGAAAGCGTGTTCTTTCACTTGCACTTACGTCCGAAGTAAAAAGAAAGTAATTTTACGGAACAGGCTTCAGTTTTGATTTTCTAAAGCAGACTTGATCACTGCTTGCTTCAATCCTGGCATACTTGGCTTGCTTCCTAAATATTAATTATTAGCGCCGGTTGAGAATATACCGCACCAGAATTTTGCTAATTATGTCTTCAATTTGGTGTTAACATTCAAAGTCTGGATCTATCAACCTTCAGTAGTTTTACTTTCTACCATCCGGTCTATAAGCTTAAACCAACTAACTAAACATATGATAATTTATATCACATACTATATATTCAGACTGCTATTTCTATAGCAATTGTAACGAAGTAATACGTTATATAAATTGGACTATTATTTCGATAAGTTACTACGACTAATAGTATACGTCACTCAATAGTACGCTGGCGTGGTACCGACGCGACACCTTGCGGCTTACCCTGGTAATTTGTGAAATCCTGCAAAAAAAACAAAAAATAAAACATTAATAAATAAATTTACACATCTCATACACCTGACTCCGAGAAAAAGCTTTCATTTTGACTCAGTACAAAAACAATTGTTCATGACATTAATTTTTGTTTTGACTGGGATAGAACCCATGACCATGGATCGGTGGCTCTGGATTTGACTGAAGTAATCCAGTATTAGGTTCATCCGATAAAAAATATAATTAGACGCACTACTATTTATTTATTTTTATGGACACAAATGCGAGGATAAAATAATATTAAATTTATACACATAATCATTGAAAATTTTACTTAGTCATTCGGATGTGAGTGTACTCTTGTAAGTTGGCATATATGAGTTGAAGAGAACATTTAGAGGAATGGGTGAGGCCGTTAATACCGCAGGACCAAAGTTCCCTCATTCCCACGTGCCCTGTCGCTGTCGTGACAGACGACAATCACTCGAAAGCGCCTCTTGAGGCTAGACCTCTGCTCCATGGGCCGTCGTCGGCGACTTTTTTTTATCAACAAAGGCGAATACGCAATGCACTACTAGTGTGCAATGTTTGTGATTGCATAGTGCCAGTGTGAGGGCGACTGAGGGAGACGTTTAAAGAAGTAGTTTGATTCATCATCATCGTTATATCAGCCATTGGAAGTCCACTGTTGGACACAGGCCACCCCAAGACAGGGGGAATGTTGCCTATAAATGCCGCCAATCGCAGAGCGTAACTCTGGCGTAACGGGGATGCTGCTGCCCATCCCCGCCCTGTGCATTTGAGTTACGCTGTTTTAAGTGGATATACTTTCTTTGCCTCTTACGACACCTCTTACTCTTACTGGGGGAGGTATTATTCTACTCTGCCGTTACCCCACAACTAGTCATGTGTTTACTGACCCGCAATAGTGGGCGGCGCGCTATCGGCTGAGGTTGCTGACGTATAGACTCTTGAGCTCGGTCTTGGGCGTGTTCTCAAACAGCGCGGCGCGGTTCTGGCCCTCGCCCTTCTTCACCCAGTGCCCGTACACGCGGAACGCGCACCCGTCTATCACCTGCGCATACACAAACAGTTTCCAATAAGTGAAATACACTGACCTAACTCTGAAATAAGTAACATAAAACACTTGTGTTACGTACATCAGACAATAGAGGAATCACAAATATAATACTTAAATACATATATTCAACACCCAGATACTGAACAAACACAAAAATCAACATAAAATATATTTGTGCTGGCTGGGGACCGAACCATCTGCGCTTTCGGGCCCGCCATGACCAGATTATTTATTTCGAGGGGATTTATGAAGATAATTTAGAGACAAATAAAATGTATAAATGCACGTTTCACTACAAACTCCTTCATATATACACTTTTAAAAATCTTGATATTAAATTAATAAGTGAGAATGTGAAACTGTATAAGAATGTTAGTTACTATTTGACACAAAAACTACAGATTTTTCTCTAATTATACTTTAATAAAAACATACAGTTTTAAACAGAAGCTATAATATAGCAGGAAAGATTAAGTTCTAGAGTTTAAATAAATTATTTTTATGAAGTAATTCAAATAATATTACTACCTAGTTTTTGACCAAAACAAATCAATCGAATATAAAGGTCGTAATATCACATGGATATCACTACCGCGTTGCCAACCTTATGACTTGACGATATTATGCCACATCACTCAGAAATTTAACTGCTACTTCCACTGTTCAAATCGGAACACAGCAATGCGAACACTACTTTATCCGAACAAATTTGCAACTTGCTTTACCAAAAATATATATTTGCTATTATTTTTTTGAAATACGCAAATTATGCTGCTCGATAATTAATTATTACATACCTTTCTAAGCACCCTCATAGTGTACGGGTCCCTCTGGGCGTCCTCTAGCGGCAAGGCGCGGGTGGATGTATGCGGCAACCTGCTTAGGCGCACCGCCGCGCGGACTGTCAGCAAACCGAGCCGCAACTTCGCGCGAGCGTTGAACCGACCTGACTTTATCGCCTGAATTCAGATCAAAACTGCGTTAATTCCACATATTTTGTTTTATTATATTAATAATCGATAACAGGTGAAAACAATAGAAAAAATAACAAACATGATTGTTTAATTAAAGTCAAGAGTTAACTTTAGAATACAATGTGTGCCAATATACTTAATATTTTTCTTTGTTTTTTCGGACGAATTTATTGGTGGTCTACTCAGACGTCAACTTCAGCGCCACCGAGCGAGAGGGCGGGGCCGCTCGTTAGCGATCCTGAACCCGTATTGACCTGCGAGCCCCACGGCGACGACCGCGCGTTTAGCTACGGTCACCCCCGCAGGGCTCGTGGGATTTGAACGGGTTTGGATAAGCGGGATCAGGTCAATTTTTATACAACAGAATAACATAAAAGTTACATGTTTAAGTAATTGAAAATATCTATGGCAGTAGAATGTTGTCAACTTTTCACATAATTATTTACAAACTGAGGACTGCCACTGAAATCTTGAGTAGTTCAGACATAATCGTTAATATTTAATCTTTGTATATGGTAACCCGAAATTAACAAATTACAACACATTACGATTAATCATAATTAAAAATATTAAACATGCGTAGACATGCAACATGCATTTATATATATATAGATATTAGAATACATACTAATAAAAAAATAATAGTTAGAAAATACAGCACGCATTAGTTACAATAGTTGACAAATCTAACAAACATTCATTGCAAAATGTTACAAAAACTGTGTAAAGTGAAAAAATATATTTTTATTTGCATTAATTTTGAAGAAAAGTAAGTGTGTGAGTGTAGTGTAAAATGTAGTAATATTTAATTTTAATCCAATTTTTTTTCAACTGAAGCGTTATGTGGGGTCCTTCGAGCGGGATAAAATCTACAATCTAACAGGGTTGTGTTCTCATTGTTAATACACATTGCGTGCTCTATCTAAATATGTTTAGGTTACGACCACAAGTAAAAATCCCATAAATATACAATGCCGTGATCTATTTGTCATTATGAAATGTAATGAAAAGGTAATTCATCATATCAGCCATTAGAAGTCCACTGCTGGACATAGACCTCCCCAAAAAAGGCTGAATTTTGCCCATAATTGCCGCTCTGGCCTAGCGTGTTGGCCAGAGCGGCAATTATCCCAATCGCAGCCCAGCATCCCAATCGCAAAGCGCAGCTTTAGCGATGGAGATGATGCTGCCCATTCGCGCTCTGTCCATTTGAGCTACACTGATTCAAATAGATATTCAGGTTCTGGTACCTAAGTCGCCTCTAGCGACACCTGATACAAGGGAGGTACTATTCTACTCTGCCGGTACCTCACGGCTCAAGGGTAGTTCATGAAAGTAAATTCTATTTCCCAATAAAGCATTTTGACTGACTATATTTAATAATGTTATTTAAAATTTTCGCTATAACCTAAAAAAAAGAATTTTGGTAACAGTTAACTGTCAAATCACTTGAGAAGGATGAAAAAAAACAGATAACTTCATATATACATAGCTGCTATGGTGATGATCATGATGAAATAATGTATATCCCTCAATACCCAGATGATCTAAATGAAAACCGAAGTAGCAAACACCAAATGACCACGGCCACGGGAATAATAAACATACCCGCTATAAAAATAAACCCAAAAAGGCCTAATTATTAAACTGAGCCAAAACTATTCACCTCTCTCATTCCATTT
>JACJUM010002809.1:3585413-3681353 GCA_020976665.1 Heortia vitessoides
TGCTAAATTATTCCAGTTATATTGTATCATGGCTGCCCAACCCAGGTCATACAGGTACGCGCAATGTCTGTAGGGAATGGTATACAAGCTTACATTCTGGGTGACGGTAGCGTCACCGCAACCTATTTACTAGATATCACTATCACGCCGCTAACCGTGAGACTTGGTGATAATATGTCGCTTTACCCAATTAAGTCAATAAATCTCACACCTTTCGAGCACTACTGTAGGCGAAAGTGAGGTTCCCAAGGCGACGACCGTTATCAACCTCAACTTCAAACCACACCTAGAGACCTGAGAGTGACAATGACATTTAATCTTGAGAAAGGTTGAGCAGCCTTGGCCTACCAAATGTCCTGACATCTGCCCAAAGGTATGAACCGCAATACATTACACAAAGTGCGCAAACGCCCCGTAGTTCACACAAACGTTACCATGGTCAACTGCTCGATTCTAGACATGCGCCGGCTGCTGCTGGAGAGCGCCTTCTTGAGCGGTGTCATGTCCTGGTCCCACAGCTGGCCAGAACATTGGACATGTAGCGTGTATTCAGTTAGCGATTCTTTCAACTTTTATAATAGCCAATCGACAAATGGAGGAGGTGACTGACTGATACGTGAACGCATTATGGAAACGTTGGGTCTAGACGCAATGCAATCAAAAGCTGCTTTAAACGGTGGTTATCACAGCAATCTCTTAGGGCCTCTCTCACGAAGGGGCCACGTGCTATTTTGAACAGTTCTTAAATAAACCCTTAACAAAACTACTTTTTAATGGTTTTAGAACGCAGTTAATTTAATTATTAAATTTGTTGGTCAACGTTTACAAGACTGACAAATATCGAAACGTCAGGGCTCGAAATTTTATTATCAACATACCAACATTATCGATAACAAAAATAAGTTAGAAACAAATAAAAATAAAACAAATGACCACTACCATTTGTCGATTAGCGCGATATAAAAAATAACTGTGTGTATTGTATCTTTGTTGTAATCGATTGAATCGGCAAAAAGAGCACAAAGACAATGTGCATTCTGCAATAAGCGTATTACTTGCATGCACTGTCACCGGTGCATTGATACATGTGACTAAAGATATAAGCGAAAAATTGCGATCTACGTTAGTTACTGAAGCTAGAGACAAGAAAATATTAGAGCATCTACAAAATCTTGATGTACTAAAGGCATTTATTACGTCAGATCTGTAACTACGAGCATAGAAAAATAATATTTTCATAATTATAGATAGTAACTATAATATGTAAAAAATATTCCGCATTTTTTACATATTAATTTAACAATATTAAAGCAGAGATATCTAGCTATTTAATGTTAAAAGAGATTTATAAAAAAAATTCTTTATATTAAAAGTATTTAAAATTACCTAGACCTAAGGCAATTCGTGTCAATAAAAAGTCTGTTCATGTTCGGAAATCGAACCCGAGTCTTTTGCATTTACAGTCATTTGCAAGCCAATACACTATAGAAGCAGTCAAATAAGAACTAAATGAGAGATATGTTAAAATTGCATATCGAAGATACAAAAGTACCAGGATATCATAAGACATGGTTGGTAACTCACCACGGTGTTGAAGAAGGCGTGGTTGAGCGCCTCCACAATATCGAGCCTCTCGCTGGGTTCGACCACTAGCAACCGCCTAATGAGATCTTTGGGGTCCTCTGTAATTATAATAATAAAAGAGATAAAAAAAAAGTTTTAGCAATAAAAATAAATATATCAGTGAATTAAATACATCAATAGACGAAACTAATGAAAACACATAAACTTTTGTTCTCAGTTTCACATGGACTATTGGAAGTGCACTGCTATACGTAGGCCTCCCCAAGAAACGGGGAATATTGCCCATAATTGTCGCGCTGGGCAAGCTTGTTGGCAATCGCCGAGCGTAGCTTTGCGAAGCTCCAGCGGAGCAACTGAGCCTGCTACACTACGCCTGCCCAGCGTTGCAATTATGAACACAATTTCTCCTGACTCGGAAAAGCCTTTGCCCTGCAGTGTATCCGCGACGTTCCACAGCTGCTATGCTGACGATGATAATGCATTTTTAGACCTTGCCTACCATTTATGTAACACTTATAAACAGGTAAGTGTATTCAGATGACCTTTATAAAAAATCTGATTAAATTGGTCGATCAAAAGGGTAGATACCTGATATATCAGCCCACTCGGGGCTGGTGAAGGAGTATTTCCCTTCCATGATGTTGCGCAGCATCACCATTTGCTTGCGGTGCCAGAAAGGTGGGCATCCCACCAACCTGAAAACCAACATATTAACAATTAAATACAATATTTCGCAGGTACCTACGTAGCTCAATAAATCCAAGCTATTGATTAAATCCGAGGTACATTTACCCCGCTTGTGTACACGATATCGCGGATCGGTTGGGATTAGTACAAGCGCGAGTGCCATCTGCTTAAGACACTTTTCTGATAAAAGATTTAAATATATATGTGACTAATAAAAAAAAAATTGCTTGACCAATTTCAAAAATTCTTTCACTATTCTAATGATATAATATCCCTGATTTAACAAAGGCTGTAAAATGTTTTAAATCTACAAAAAGAAAAGATTTGTTTGTATGTAACAAATAAACTGAAAAAAAAACTGTCCGATTTTAAAACTTCTTTTACCATTATAATCATCGTATTTTTTATATTATTCATCGTATCTTAAATTAATTAACGGATATATATCCGGCCTGATGGTAAGCGTCTAAAGCGGTAAGCTCTACCAAAGCATATGAACGCTTGCAAGAAACAGGGTTGATGTGCGCGTGCGCAACTATCTTTTGCCCGACTATGTGTAATGGAGTATATTATTAAATACCCAATGAAATTAAAGTATTAAACATCCATTTATTTTTGAAAAAACTATATTATTGGCTAAATAGTAATAATTGTTATTGTCTTGATGATTTTTTCAAAATTAAATCTTGGATTATTTTGTTTCTTATTGTTATTTGCATACAAATAGTATTTGCTAAACATGTGCATTTAACTAGAACTTGAGAACTTTGTATACCATTGTATATCGCAAATAAATGATTTTTCTAACTCCACTTACATAGAAGAGATTTTCTTATGTATTACGTGTTTATTTTTTTTTATGTTTTAAATCAGCGAGACGAAAATTAAAAATAATCTAAGTCACATACTTTTTCTGTTTTTAATGTAAGAATTTGAACACACCATCATATATTTGGAATACACTTGAAGTAATAGTGGGCAGAGCACATAATATATAAATAATAGTCCGCTTGCAAAGAGGACAAGCGATATGCTTAAAAACTTTGTTTGGCCCTTTAGTTTTCGCTTGTGAAGACCTATGTCCAATAGTGG
This sequence comes from Heortia vitessoides, assembly GCA_020976665.1. Classification (NCBI taxonomy): domain Eukaryota; kingdom Metazoa; phylum Arthropoda; class Insecta; order Lepidoptera; family Crambidae; genus Heortia; species Heortia vitessoides. The sequence continues at coordinate 3,588,777 of JACJUM010002809.1, forward strand.
ACGAATTTCAGGTCATACTATGATGTGCAATTGGTAACCAAAAACAAGTGATTGGAAGTAACTCTTAACTTCTTTATTCATATATATATATTTATATTAAAAGTATACAGAGTGTATCAGATCTATTTAAACAAATAATAGGTAGTTGTTTTATCTAAATGTAAAACATCGTTATTAACATGAGCACAAAACAAAAAGACATTATAAACATAACATATTATTGACATAGTCTTTTTAGATGTTTTACTAAATGCTTACTGGTATTATAATCGCATAAGTTTGTGAGTATGTATGGATGTGTGGATTTGAAATTTGTTATGTGATATTTGGCACATAGATAGTCTGAAATATATAAATCGGCTTCTTTGTTCCATAAAGATATTCCCGTAGTATAAATCTATCTTTTTTATTTTTGTTTACACAACAGCATATAGACATTAAACGTCACACGGCCCACGTCAGCGTCGTAAAAAGAATTAAATCTAATTAAAAAGTACCTATATACTAATAAGCATTACATTTGATAGCATCTAGAAAATTAAAGTCCATCGGATATCTACGCTAACGGACAAACGCAATAGTTACATAAGCTGAGATAACGACAAATGATTTAATTTTAAATACAACAACATCTTGCTGTTACTATATTTAGCAACACTACAATGTCGTCTATACCGTTTCTGTGATCTTTTAGGTATACAAATGAATGTATTCCAGCCAATTTTATTCTCTTATACTTTCATACCTAAACTTGTAATATTTTTTTAATGACACAGAAATAAGTCAGTATATTTTGGTTTTGCTTAGTCCATATTCATCCTATGACTTCTCATCCATTAAGTCAGTCTCTTTTTCCGGACGAACCTATTGCTGGACTACTCAGACGTCAATTCCAGCGCCACCGAGCGAGAGGGCGGGGCCGCTCGTTACTCAGCAACCCGATAACTTGATGCCGATATTATCCAGCGTGCCCCGCGGCTACGACCCTACGGTCGCTCCCGCATGGCTCGCAGGATCTGAGCGAGATCGATTGCTCTAGGGCTCCTCTAAAGGCTCGACCTCGGCTCGGGCGGAGGAGTTGGGAAGTGAAGTTAAATTTCAGCAAAAAAGGACGGACGTAGTGAGCCCGGCCGCGCTAGGGCTGCCGATTATCGCTCGTTGAGTCAGGGACTGCACGCGTTCGGTGGTACTGACGGACAAACGCGGTGTACTGCTCTACGGGAAGATACCATTGCTGTGTTCCGGTTTGAAGGGTGAAATTAATGTGACATAATATCTTCAAGTCACAAAATTGGCAATGCGCTAGTGATATTCTTGAGATATTACGAGCGTCTAAAGGCTACTACAGTGACGCATACTATCACGCGGACTGTATGCTTGTTTATCGACCTGGTCGAACAAAAAAAATCATATAACACATATTTTCCTTTGCTCATTTAATTTATATTCCTTTATCTAACAATACGATTTTTTTTCACAAAGTCTTACAGATTTGTGTGTTAGTAAGTATAGTCTGATTTAAACACTATACGAATATAATGTAAAAAAATAGTATACTTTCCATAACAGTGATCATGGATAATTATTTAAGACTCTCTCTTTAAGGTCCTCATATTTTCCTCTTTTATTATAACCATCTACTGATAATAACTAACACAATAAAAGTAACACTGCGTGACACGATTTTGGTACCCGCTTAACTCTTAGCTGGAATTAATAGGTAATTTATAAATTCAATGATAATTAATAAAACATTTGTATCCATCACGTCTAGTTTTCAAGTATTGTCTAAAATTATTTATTATTTCGATTACCCTCACTTGAGGTATAAAAGAAACATTTTCGATTGTATTATTTTGTTTAGTGATCGTAACTATTAGATAACGTCGACAACTTTGCATATTTAAAAATCCAATGTGAATACTGGACGAAGTATCATCGCTACTGCTTATGTATTTATTATGTCATAATTATGTTTTTGTTATGCCAAATAAGGTTTGTTACGTTTGCACAAAAAAAAATTGTTCCAAAAAAGTGAGTGAGAGATTTTAAACTTTATTTTTATATAAAGTTCTTTAGAGCGCCACAGAGCCAAAAATGCGGAACAGTAACCACACGTAAAAGCATCCGATAAATTATTATTGGGCTGTAAAATGTCATTAAAAATATAATTTCTTAATTCTCGTATTTCTTTCTCCCCACCTAATCTTGGAGCAATTTGAGATGTTCTAACAGGATATAAAGAAGCTAGATGAACAACCTCTCGGCAGTTGGGACACACAGATGCGAAATGTTTTTACTGATGGCGTTTAAAACAACAAGAATTTTGTGTTAAAGTTTAATGATTATTACTATATTTCTGGTTGATTTATTCAAATAATATTTAGGCCTCTTAATTTTTTATATATTTTGGAACATTCTTACGGAAGAAAAATAAAACGTGATGAAAAGAAAATGTGTGTGTATCTTTAATGAACCAAAGGTATATTAAAATAAGAAAACATGACATTATTTGGAATGTCATGCGGGTACTCATTTTCTTTTTCATTTATAACGCAGTGTATTGGTGAAATCTGTCCAGCTGTTCACGTGTGACACCGTGACCAATTAAAGTAACGATTACTTTTAATATGTACAGATGATTAAGAAGCCACTGTACTTTAAATTCGTCAAATGAAAGCGACTCGAGTAATACATTTTGTTATCCTGTTTACAAAGCTAGCACAAAACTGCGCGTGCTTTTCTCTGTAATCTGTGCCACCTTCGATGATGTATAGGTAATTAAATATACTTACAGCGTAAACATGATAACTCCACACGCCCAGCTGAAACGGAAACATATTATTTTTATTTCTCCCTTGTAAAATGCGAATAAAAACAAAACATATTAAATATTAACGGGTCCAATGGCGCATGGTAGTCCTATCTTACGCGCCAAGGTTGAGGGTTTGATCCCCACCAAGGACAAGTACTTATGTGATGATATTTGTGTTAGTTCTGTGTCTGGGTGTGAAAATATGTATTTAAATATTATATTTGTGATTCTTCTGATGTCTGATGTTCCTAGCGTAAATGCTCTAGACGATCTGTCTCGAAGTCTAGTCCATGTCTGAGATGTTGTGTGAATATGACATTTTACAATAAAAAAAAAAAGAATGTTGCTAACAAACTACTTCGCCAGAGATGATGGTTCAGTAAAATCGATTTATCGGTATTTTCGCATGTATACCCATGCTAATACAATATGCATTTATTATTAATTACAGAAAGCATAATGGTTTGGGTATAAGCTTTCACACGTCATTAATACTTTTATTTACGTGTTTTGTACCGATATCTTCAGCAATCATTGTCAGATTTCCGCCAGTACACTCATACCATAAACTACTTAATACAAACCTGGGTGTGAATTTAGTATTTTTGGAACCTTGGGCTAACAACAATCCCACTAACGCTGAGGTTGTTGAATAAGTTCCCTGCGAAGGCTTTCCCAGAAAACTATAGCAGAGTTTCTTTAAAAAAGGGAGTAGAAGATTTTACAGGGAATGACGATCCGGTGTTGTAAACGTCTATAGGCAGCGGTAATCATCAAACGACTTACTTGCTTATTTCCTACATATGTGGAAAAAAAATAAAGAAATAAGCAAAATGGAAGACAAACGATCAAGTACGGCATGATCGTGAAGGATGCAGATCGCATACAATTGAACTGTTTTATTGGAAACCTCTTGATTAGTCGAATACATTCGTCATTGCTTGCATAATATCGGCCTATTTAATTAATTATTATTTACTGAATATATTATCTTATTTAATGAACAGTTATTTATCTTGGGCACGAGCCGAGCTGTACGCAATGTGATCCGGATAACCTTGTCACTTTGAAGCGTAAATGGGTGTTTTTTTTTTGTTATCTCTCACAGATTACCAGGAACACAGAAATGGGATAGAGTGCGTCATACCAAACTGTTATCTAAGAAGGATACAATTCAGAAGCCTTACACTTACAATATTGACGTTAAAATCTGCATGTTTGTTGCTTTTAGATGCTATTGAATTTAAATGAATGGATTCTAATAAAACAAACTTTGCTTGCACCGTTGCCGATTGGTGTTCTGTTAACACCAACCAATGTCTATGGTCACCAATCAATCTAAATGGATTATGAACCTGTATTACTACTTAGGTTCAAGGCGCGTCTGGTGCTAGACTGGTATCATATCAGCCATTAGGATTCCACTGCTGGACGTAGGCCTCCCCAATAATTGGGAAATTTTGCCAATAATGAATTTGATGGATATATCGCCATTTGTCGGTTTCGATACCTCAGACCCCTCTTACGACACCTAGAACCTGCAGAGGTACTATTTTACTCCACCGGTAACATATGGCAATTGATATCTCGACTCGTAAAGACGCGGCTTAACTGGTGTACACTAGTTTAAATTAGGCCACCCAATGACCTATTTGTTCAAGTGACATATATCAGGTGATCAGGGTTCTCGGACATAAGATTTCTAAATCTGTTATATATCAATACACCACGTGAGAGTAGCAGCAGTCGATTAATAGTTATATAAATATTGATGATCCGCCTGCCTACAGAAGAGCTAAAGGATCAGAAGTAACCATGGGTTCTTGCTATGAGCGCAAAGAGGATTGTTGAGGATCTGAATGGTTGTGATATCAAATTATATGTAAAAAATTAATTAAATCTGATTATATTATCACCATCAACATAGCAGCTATAAAATGTCCTATGTCCACTGCTGGACACAGATCTTCCCAAGAAAGGGTGAATTTGTCCTTAATTATCGCGCTTCGTAAGCGTGATGGCAATCGCAGAGTGTAGCTTAGAGACGGTTGTGATGCTGTCTATCCCCACTCTGTTGCATTTAAGCTACACTGCTTCGGGTGGATATACAACCCGTCGGTTCCGGTACCTCGGTCGCCTCTTACCACACCTGGTACAGAGGGAGGTACTATTCTAATCTACCGATGCCACATGGCTTATTCATATAATAAATAAATTCCATTATTTATAATATATAAAAGACGAATCAATTCTTACACGAGCAATGTACTCATATAAAGTTGTCTCACAATTAATCATCTTCAGCTATCTCCTACCAGGAATACATGACTGTGTAACAGTGCGTCATTCGAGACAGTTATCTAAAAAGGAATAATTATTATACCGTAATGCGTTGCATTATATCACAATGCTTTGTTCGTCGTCAAAGGTTAACTCGATTGCGTTTACTGATCGAAAACAATCGTTAACCAGCTGATGTTTATGCGCAGCAATTTATTCAATTAAGCCAACTAGATCGACGCCCAGGCAGTTCACTAAACGCCGGCATACAATGTGATGGCTGAAGTAACTAACAGACACCTGATTTTTTGTTATTTATACCGATACCATATATCACGTGAATCGTGTGTAATTAACATTGAATAATCATGTAAATAAATACCAAAAGAATCAATTCGATGCCCTTATTTTTAATTTCGACTACTGTTTCCTCATTAACGAGTTTCGATTTAAAATCAACTGCTAATTATTACGTCTTGCCTTTTAAATTGATTTGTTTTTTAACCTTAACTCATGTACATAAAGTTGAAGTTGTGATGGCCTCGACAAGAGCCCTGTTTAAGGGTATATATACATTGAAAGATTGCGAAGTATCTATTGATGTTAACTGTTAAAAAGGTTGTTTTTAGCTGCGGTACGTTACAAACTTATTAACCAACCAAAAGCTCGAAATACATTTCGATTATAGTTATATTACGATCAAAAGATTTTGTGTCAAATAGTTACGGACGTTTACGTAAAATAATAAGCGTTTAAAAAATAAAAATAATAAAATAATAAAACACAAACTGTTTAAAATATTACAGTAAATTATATAATGCCTTTATTTATAATATTAAAGACTTTAACAGATTTTTGTTAAATATTTACACAACATTTTAATCACTGCCCTGACTCCGAAATGAGTTGCTTAAAGCAAACAAATATAATATTTAAAGACATATTTAACACCCAGACACAGAACAATCACAAAAAAAATGTATTGGTCATATATAAATGTTTGTTCTGGGCGGGGATTAAATCCAAGACACTTGGCGCTCAAGATAGGTACATGAATACGCCATCACTTTCGGGCCAAACAGTAACAGGGGCCTTCACGTTATAAAAAATTTAGGGTACACACAGCAACAGATCAACCTGCACAAATCAGTCAAAATCACAGATAATTTTATACTCAATGCCTCGCATTTAAACGCTAATGTCGATTGAGAGATTTTGTACAAATTTGTGAAGTTGGATCTTTTACTTTATTTACAATCAGAAAGGTCGCAGTCATCAAGGAAAATATAATCCAAAGTTTAAGGCAAAGGGTCACTCACACGTCAACCTCCAGGCCATATCCGGGCGCGTCGTCAAACATGTTTGCCTTCAGGGTCTCCGGTGCGAGGTACCCGGGCGTGCCGCACAACTCTGCGAACAAACCATACTCACGTTGATAATTTGTACCATAGTAACACCATCACGGAAAATAAGGCTAACAATAGTCTTCAAACTTTGTGAGAAGATAGCTTGTAAATTTGAGAAGAGAGAGAAGGAGAATAGTTGGTGTATGTTTATAATAGCAGTGCCCGCGACTTCGTCCGCGTGGAATATTGAATTTGGGAGGTATATCCTATCTCGATAAATGGACTATTGAACACTGAAAGAATATTTGAAATCGGACCAGCGATTTCTGAGATTAGCGCGTTTAAACAAACTCTTCAGCTTTATAATATTAATATAGCTTGTAGTTTAGTTTTTAATGAATTTGACATATTTTTGAATTCATATTAAGTTATTGTTACTAAAAACGCGTCAACTAATTTAATACTCAATTAATTTTATGCAATAGAAACTTTTACTTAACGTAAAAATTTTACCACGATATTAACTACAGAAAATAATTTTGGTCTGTCTATTCAATAGTTTCAGCTAACCAAAACGGTTGGACCGATTTTTACCAAATAAACCTGACGCCTCCTACATCATCGTATCAGCCATAAGACGTCCACTGCTGGACCAGCAGTGATTAGATTATATAGTGACAGTATTAGATATTTCCTTAGATCTCCGTTATTTTAATAGATATTGTGATTCAAGAGCCGGTGCGGGTCGCTAGGTTTTAAATAAGCTTACTTTTATTAAAAAAAGGAGCTGCCTGCCTGGAAAAGTTTATTTTATTTCATCTAAATGGATCATCTATGATTAAGTACATTCACAAAACATAATCGTTTAAAAGGTTATACTTTTATGCCACATAAGGCAGGTAATAACATTTCTTTTGTTCAAGTCTTGTATTAAAAAGTAAAATAAAAATGTTATTTTCATATCATCAACAGACACTGCATTTTCATTTCTTTGTACAAACACATATATTATCATTTAGTAGCAATCCAACCCGTTCAAAAACAAAGGTCTTTGTTTAAGTGAAACTATTGCCTCAAACTAGATGTAACACGATAGCCATCACGATGCTAGGAGCTCTAGAGCGTAACCTGGAGCACTAACAATGTCTGCAACCCCTGCGAGGTAATCTAAACCTTAACTATGCAAATTAAAACACAATCTTGAATGTTAAGTAAGCAATTAAGACACCAATTAGGAATTTAAGCAAGGCTCCTTTCCAAAGCTTCCGTTATTAATTTATATGTTTGTAACTTTTTTATTCTACTAGCAACCCGCCTTGACTTCAACGATATTTAGACATCACATTAGAAACTTTTAAATTATATAGTATTTCTCTACAATATTTCGCATGAACATATTCACCGTCCTCTTGAGTCACTCTATCTATAAAAAAACCGCATCAATATCTGTTGCGTTGTTTTAAAGATCTAAGCAAGGGAAAGACAGACAGCGGAAAGTGATAGATAACAAACTCCGCCAATACGAAAACAAAAGATGTATCTATAAAAAGAAATAAAATTGAAATGCTGTTTTTTAATAGCAAATATATGAGCTTCTAACTAAATGTATATGGAAGCAAAACATGCAGAGACGATGCAAGTAGAATTTAAAACGAAAGTGATTTTCAAGGCGAAAGTTATTCGAGCGGTTTGTACCGGAAAGAAGCGCTGACCAAATCAAAGATATTCTTAAATAAAATAACGGTAGAAATAAAGAAAGTGAGACAAATTGAACATATCAACATAGCTCTCGTAGAATGTCCACTGCTGGGCAAACAGTATATGAAATAGTAATAGTATATGAAAATAAAAAACCCACACTGAATCTGACTTGAACCGCTTGTTCGAGCTGGATGAACTGCAAGGCGCATACAATCGATCTTAATTGAAAGTCTCTAAATAATGGTTTTTAGAACTATATCAACACCCTCTCTAGCAGTTGGAACAATAAATTTTGCCCATGATTGCTGCGACAAGCAAGCGTGGTGGCAGTCGCCATGCGTAATTTCGCGATGCGGTAACCATTTCCCATCCCTGCCCTGTTCTCTTGAACAAGGCAGGGATGTTCAAGTTCAAACTTGAACTCCGCCGACACCCTACAGCTGACACACAGCTTTTGTTGTTTACTCAAATATCAGCGATTCATTTCACTAAACATTCTTAATTGGTGAGGATTGAATCTAAATCCTATCCCTTGAGGAAGACATTATGTCAACAGTGGATATCGGACATAGATGTTAAGAAATGTAAGAGTGTGATTGGGTAATTACAGAAGGTAGCATTGGTACCTCACTCTAACTATTCCCACCGACAAACAGCAGTGTTCTGCATTGCTGTGTTCCAGTTTGAAGGGTGAGAGAGGCAGATAAATTACTCGACAATGTCATATAATATCTTAAAGTTAACAAAGTTGAGAAAGCGCTAGAGATGTACTTGTGATAAACGAGCGTTTACAGGCTGGTTAGTCGATTTAGTATTATAATATAATGTGTGGTGCGTTGTGGAACAATGTGTGGGTTGTTTTTCTGTTCTTTATTGCTTTACCACTAAACAATTACTATTCACGTCATAGCAGTGCCTTTTATTGTTATAAATATATTCATATATGTTTTGCCATCGTCATTTTCTGCTTGTGTATGTTGTGTATGAAACTTTTGTGTTGCACCTGTTCCTTCTGCTGTTAACAAGTGACCACTGAAAATCAGGGCATTGATGCCTCTTTGTGGTACCAAGACAATATTATAATTGGCCAAATATATTATCAAAATGCCCAACTGCTGTTTTTGTTGCTACTTTAAATTTTGTGTGTCAAATAAATAAACATATTATTATTTTATAGCTAATAGAAATGAGGCACCCATACCGAAGACCTTGGTAAGACATTTTCAGAAAATCAAACTTACCAAATAACCTTTCTCCGTCCTTAAGCACCTTGGCGAAGCCGAAGTCTGTGATCTTAACATTGAGCTGGTCGTCTAGGAGTATGTTCTCAGGCTTCAGGTCGCGGTGGACGATGCTCTTGCTGTGCACGTAGCGGACGCCCTCCAACACTTGCCTGTGGGCAAGAGATTGGAGATCAATAATATTTAACGTATTTTCGTTTTGACGAATTCGAGGGCGCTGATTGTACTGACACTATCATGAGCGCTAAGGGTCATGGATTCAATCCTTACCCAGAACAAACATTTCTATAATGAATATTTGTATTTATTTTGTGTTCGGATGTTAAATATGTATTAAAATATTATGTATATCCCTTTGATGTCGGATATCCGTAACACATGTGCTTTAAGCGAATTATCTCTGAATCGGGTCACTTTATTAGTTGTTGTGTGAATTATTTATTATTATTATGTAATCTAGATTGCTAGAAAACCGACATTTCTTTAAAGAACCAAAGACCCTGAGAAAGGACATAGGCTATTTTAAATTGGAAAAAAGGGTTGTAAGGGGTCGAACGAAGGGATAAAAAGTTGTATGGAAGTATCGCTATTTTTGAAGCTTGAAACTTATTTTTCAAGCCATTGATTCAATATAAATAAACATGGCATTCAAAGTTTATATAAATTAAGGTAAAGAGGTATGGTACCCAAAAAAAACTATTCCTCGCGGACGAAGTCGCGGGCACAGCTAGTATTGAATAAATATTTCATTTGTTTATTTTTTTAAACACCAATGAATCATTACTTTCGCGTCACTGTTGGACTTTATGTATCTCGTATATAGAAACGTATTCATGTAAGCGATTTACTTTGTTTGTCGATAAGTGATTATTACCTAATGCTGGCTGCATTGGAAAAAAAACAAATAAACATGATATAACGGTGTCATAAATTAAAAGTATATTATAATGACTTTCTTCTAATAGATTTATCAATGCATGTCTAATTTAGTAAACACTTAACATTAATTGTTAAACTTGCTAAGCATTTAAATTAATATAATTTTGTATTTTGATTCCTTTATTTGAATAAGTATGTTCGTACGTAAGATGTCGAATGCATTAGATCTGTTTGATTTATAAAAAATGAGTCAGATTTATTCTTGAGAATTATTTTAGGGCACTTCTTGCGTTTTTCTAAGATGCGCGATATCAATTATTAACTACTCGAGTTTAATAGTCTCAAATATAACAATTTTGTTAATTTGGTAGTGCTACGCGGAATGTACTCTCGACTTCATAGGGATGGAAATGGCTACATTTAAGCCAGTAATTTGAGTCGCGGATCGCGATCCAAAGAGAAATAAATTTGTTAAATCAATAAATAGCATCAAATCAATAAAAACTCTCTTACACAAAAAATAAACATTTTTTAAATTTTGAGTCTTAATAGTTAATAAAACGTATAACAACTAAATTGTAAAAATAAAAAATATTTTTGAACGCAGTTTTAAATAATTGTAATTTATTAATGATGGATATTAATAGTACAAATACGATATTAAAATACATCTGAATCTTAGACATATTATTGTTGTTTTAAAAAAATATCGAAGAATTGAATAACCTTATGTGGCATTATTAACAAAATACACAAACCATTTAAATCAATCTAAATACGATAAATTTTTGTCACGTAACATTTTAGTAAAACATCTAATACTACTTTGTGAAAAGCAATAAAATAACACACTCGGTCGAAAGCCTCTCGTCACCACCAAATTCTTGAGATCCACTATACACACACATAGCCATATTGTTTCATATAGTTTAAATAATACTTGTGGACAATAAAAAAAACACGATAAATAAATTATTAGAAATGTCCGCGAAACTGAATATCTCGGTCGCGAAGTACTAGGAGCGCAGAGCGATGCGGGAGACCGTTTGCGACTGAGCACTGAGAACGATATGGAATTTGCGCGAACACGAATTATCTCGTCACATTTACTGAAACAGTTGCTAAGCTATGTACGTACGTATCTACCACGATTCTCGTAAGCACAGATTTCTAAGTAATTTTGTAATTAACGGTCTCAAATTCAAATAATAAAAAAGGTGTTACGGATCTATAGTCACGTAGTCGATTCAATAGAAATTTATCTACCTGCTGTGCCCTTGTTGAAAATACAATAGTTTTGCAAAACTTTTATAAACGCCAAGATCATCCAATGAAATACAATACTTGGATCAAAATGTCTTCCACCACGTTAAGGAAGCATAGAGACCATTTATAAATCGCTATACAGGAAAACCTTTAATATCTCCTTATTCAAACACGCGCAAATTAGGTTATTGCTCACTAATTTAGGCATATTAACCTTATTCACTCTATCTGTGACTGACAATGTGGCGGTTTATATGTACTATTATAATATTATAATGTATATAATCATTAGGTATTAATCTCGGGTACTATTCGTACAGCATATCAACAAGATATAAAATAACGGAATATACGTATTCTCGTTCTTTACCAGGGTTTACTCCATCTCTTAGTTTTAAAAATCCACTGTCAGTAGACAGTTTTAATATCATTCTCAGTGGTTTTAATAACAAAATTAATACTAATAACTTAGTGTCCATAAAATATATCAAACCTATGGAATATGATAGAAGGCTTTCTGAAACAGTAACTTAATAAAAGATATACATACCTCATAATATACCTAGTCTTCTTTTCAGACAGTGTAACAACTGAAGTGAGGTAGTCAAACAACTCGCCATTCTTGCACAGCTCGAACACCAGAAATATAAATGTTTCAGACTCAAATACATCCTGGAGCTCAACTGAAACAAACAGACAATTACTAAGCTAAACTGCAACTAAGAGATTACAACAATCAGGATCAATGGGCCAAATGGTGCATTTGGTAGGCAATCTATATATTTTATCTCCACTCAGAACTAATGTATGTAATGAACATTTGAGCTTGTGTATTGTAATTTGTTGACAAATATGTGTGTTTTTTAAAGCATTAATGCTGAGAATGTCAGCTACTTTCTCAATGCAAGAGTGTTACAGATATCTCACAAAAGAGGAATCATTCATAATACTTAAATACATATTTAACACCCAAACATAGAACAGACATAAATACTCATCATCAAAATGTTTGTCCACAGTGGAGATCAAACCCACCACCCATGGTCAATCTTGGGAGATTGCCAAAGTGCCATGTGGTGATTGAATTCACTGTTTTCTGACATCCTTAATACAAGTGGCTTAAGCTAAAACCATCAATCTATGAGATGTTGTATGAAACTATTTTTTCATATGAAATCCTAATTATAATTTGCAATGCTTATGCTATGTAGTACCGAAGCCTGTAAATAACAACTCACTCACTAATATAAGGGTGACCTGCAACCATCCTCAGGATATGGATCTCTTGCTTAGTGGCATCCCGCATGGTGTGGGTATCCACTCCATCCTGGGATTCCTGACTGAGGTCTATGATCTTCGCCGCATATTCTTTGCCCGTCTCTTTTTCTACACATCTCCTAACAGTCGAACTGATGCCTCTGCATATACACAAAGATCAAAATAATAAATACTTAGAAAAACTAGTATGTTGTTTTAATCACAATGATAGACTCTCACGGGGCAAATGAAAAATCTCAAGAACGTACAGATGTGGTAATGGTATATAGATCATAATGGATGCTTATTTAAGTCTGATAGCACCATTAGTACCAGTATACACACATTTGAATCTAATAAACATCAATACAGCTAAACAGCAAAGGCCAGATGCAAAAAGTGTAGTTTTTAAACAACATTCTAAATTCTATATTCGGCCTAAATAACTAGATCTAGCCCATTTTCTATGGAATAACAAATAACACTTATCTTAGGTAGGTAGGTAAGGTATCTATCTAAAATGGAACAGTGTAACCAAAACTTGTAATTCTGTATGTTAAAAATAAAAATACATATATACTGGAGGACCTATTTTAAAAACTTTTCACCATTAGAGAGCTTTGTTATTAGGAAATAACATGAGCTATGTTATTCCTGTATTCTCAAGAAAACAGAAAATATGCAGATGTGAATAAGCCAATTTGTTGTAATTTTATAGAATGGAGTCAAAGATGTCTCTTCTCAATCAAAGAAATCCACATGTATAATTTTTTCAAGATTGATTAGCCCAATATGTATTTACTGAATATATAAGCATTAAAACATAATTAGGTTTTGTGTACAAAAAATTTCTCTATACTGATAAGTTTTTAAAGCTTAATATTTAAACAATGAACTATTGTTACTAGACAAAGAGAATTATAATTTATTTAATTTAATTATGAGATAACACAGTTGATAGAATAAAACACATGTTGTAATTATGTATTTATATTTACCATTTCCTATTGACTTTTTTTTATTATTATTAAATTTAAAGTATGGCCATTATATTTACAAATAATATAGGTATAAAACTCTTTATTTAGTATAGTACGCAAGCATTTCATTATACGGAATAATAACATTCACATTTTAAAACATTTTAAATTTAATTCAGAACTAATATATTTAGTTTTAAATAGTAGATTGATAGTAATTGCTCGAGATTATAAAGACGAAAGAAGACCGTTCTCTTCAAGGTCATTGCAGACTTACAACTTACTGTACATTACATGAGTTCTACTAATAATTCTTAGCTCCTTTCAAAATTGGCAACAACGCAACTCTATGTATCACGATTGTTTCTCGTGCATAATATAACTGACCAAAATTCCTTACCTGCCAATAATCTCTTTAGGTTCGTATTTCGCATAGAATTCTTTCGCTGCATCCTTGTCGGGTAAATCATCGTCTTCCTCTTTCGCCATGCCGCTCACGATTGTAGTTGTTATATTATTCGATAATTAAATATACGTAATTAACCCCGACCACAATGACGAAAGGTTATTGTAGTAAGCATCCACAAATATTTATAATGCTAATAAAAACAATCACAATCCACATCACAGTATATGAGCAATATACAACAAACAATTAATTAAACTATCAAGTGTTTTGGATCTTATCCAATTATATTCTATTTTTTCACACTATTTTTTAATTTATCAGGTCACACTCGGAAAAGAAATATCCTGCCGTAATTAATGTTGCGTTCGAAAATGAGTCAACTAACTACTAAAAGTACAAATTAAGTTCCTGTTTCATTCGAAAATAGATAATTGCAATTATAAACTTTGTGGTTCTTTCTTAAATAAAAAGGCTTTGAGGATAAAATAATATAAAGGATTAAATTAGTCTAGAACATAAAAATACTGCTGAATATAAAGAATTATGCCCAATATAAATAGATTATATCGACATTGATTTCTATCAAAAATAATTATCCTTATAGAGAGAAGCCACAATTGAGAAATTAGAGTATTGAAATCATCATAACTCTAGAAATTCAAAAAATAATAATAGTTTGCAGTCCGAGTTGACAAATGCAGGTCCAAAATACACTAACCCTACATCCTAACTGGAAATTTTAAATAAAATTAATTTAAATTTTATTAATTTGTTTCATTGGTCTTAAATTGTTGTGTAATTCTGTATATTTATCATTGCAACAGATTAACCGTAAATCTGCCCAAATAATACAGTTAATTTTGAACTACAATGCAACTTATAAATTATATATTAAATTAATTAATCTGACAGACTTCGTCATCTCTTAGCTGTACCTTTATCTATTCATGGAAACAATTTTATCCTATCTCTCAAGTTTGAGCAAATTGTATACAGAAAACAAAAAATAATTATAATCTGTTCAGTAGTTTAAAAGCTTATCCCCGACAAATAACGTATTTTTTTATTAAGAAGAAAAATATATCTAATACACAATATAAATTGCGAAATTTTCACTACAAAACGTCTGCAGTAGGAAATATTAAACTTTCTAAAAATAGATACCATTTGAAGGAGAATTAAAAAAATATACTAACTATTATTCATTTATATAATACTCTTAAAAATAAAACTAACTATTTATTTATATTTATTTTATTTGATTATTCATTTCTTAATTCTCTAGATTTGGAACATAACTCTCAATGCTTTAAATGGTTCTGTAGTTTTAAAAGCAGTCAAAAGATGGCCGTTATAAATTCAAATATTCATTCATTTTTGATTTTCGTAAAGTGTTTTATCTTTTACACATTTTGATATGTCGTGTGTTTAATTAATATACTTTAAGACATAACAATGAATTGATTAAAATGTTGTTAGCTACAATTTTTATAAACACATTTCGTTAAGTTGAACAGCTGATTTTAGTCTATGGTTAATCTTTTTCTACGAATTTGTTGTTGTCTCTTTCACTTCTTTCGGTATGTTTTCGCTTGTTGTTCCGTCCGATTGTCTTGCACATTTAGTGTTTATGGCAATAATATCTTATTTGATACAGTTTCCATGAATATTTTTCGTGAAATTTTGTTGCTGTAAGATTGGATTCTAACTCGAAGAGCTGGTGCCGAGCTTTTAACGCCAAGTAAGTTGTATTACGCATTGAATATTACGAGTGACACTTGCGATTGGTTCATATTGGTACTCGAACATCTTTTATCAACCTTGAGATTATAGAAAAATCAAGTTTTTCTTTGTTCAAAAAGGATTTAAAAGCGTTTTTGGTATTTTGATTTAATTTATATAAAAGGAAGTACACTTTAGTATTGAGTATAGTGACATTGTGATTTTCATTGTTATATAAATTTAGCTTTTTCTTATTTCTTCGGTAATGTTGACCTTTTGTCATTTATTCATCCACATGTGTAGATTTTTACATATTCACTATGTATACACACGCATTTGTTAAGTGTGAGTTAATTGTGTAACAATGTATCAAGTGATAGTGCTGGTTTAATAGCTTCTTCAAAAGTTATTAACATTTTTACCCTTGTTTACCTACTTGAAACATGTTCTTTATTAAGTTCTTTTTTTATAAGCACGCACCACTTTCATAATATCTATTAAGTCTACCAAATTTAAACTAATTAGATTAGGGCAACACCAATTTCAATTATTGTGGGTACCTACTTAATATTTTATTGGTTCATTATTGATTATTTTATGAAAAGATGTGTGTTTATTAAATTATATTGATGGGCATAATTTACAATTTAACATAAGTATTATTTTCAAAGTAACAAATCACAATCATAAGGTGCCTCAATCTTATATGTTAGTCCAGATTAATTTTTTAAATCAGTGACATCTCTATTATGGTTTATTAGTTTTTATTTTCAAACTGTTGTATCTTGTTCAGTTAGTCTCATAATTCTGTCTCTAAAATGTTGTTGTTTGTCTAAATAGAAATTATTAGTACTATATGGAAATTATAATTTACTACATAAATAAATTTTGTTCTAAGGTATTTTTAAAACATCATTATTCTGAAATTACCCTAAATTTTTGTTTGATTTTTTTTTCTTAAACCCCCGAGTGTAATGTTTTGTAATGGAAGAACATGTATTTTATTTAAAGGCTTTTAAAATTCTAATGAATATAATGATTTGTTCCTATAAATATGAAATCTATAGTTTATCATTGAATGTAGTAAAACCAACTAGAGGTAGACCTCTAGCAAAGGTTGTATGCATTGGTACCTTATTCTCACCTATATCTGCCTTCATATAGCAGTGTTTGCATTGCTGTGTTCTAGTTTGAAGGGTGAGAGATGCAGTGAAATTACTGGAGAAATGTGACATTGTTTCTTTAGTTAACAAGGCTGTAATGTGTACCACATTTATAGTACTATGTTAAATACAAAGTTGGTTCAAGCTATTAGTAGAATTATATTGGGAGTTAAAATAAGTTATGCAGCATACATATTGTATAATCACTTGCACATAAGGTAAAAATAATACTCTTGTGCATGGTTTATCTGACATCGGTTTATTACTGTTTTAAAGAGAGAGGAAAAAGTTGCCTGGCTGCATAAAGTATATGAGCTCATTGTCATTTTGGTATTTATAATTATTTCATTCGTTGGTGTTGTAAATAATTTTTAACATTATTGAGTGTTTATTATCACTGTCTCACTAAGCTCTAACTTTTTGTGTCTGTTTTCTATAACATGCATCATATGTTGATTTTCATGTTATGAACCACTGATAGTTATAGGATATACAATTTATTACAAGACATGTAATGCCTAATGCTGTTAAGTTTTGTCCATATATACTTACTCCATATATACACGTCCATACATAACTTATATAAACTATGAATGTCATGTTTATTTATATCGAATGGCCTGAAAAATAAGTTTCAAGTTTCCAGCTCTAAAAATCGCGATACTTCCATACAACTTTTCATCCCTCCTTTTGACCCCTTACAACCCTTATTTAGAATTAAAAAATAGCCTATGTGCTTTCTCAGGGTCTAAAGATTATCTGTGCAAAATTTCATCAAAATCGGTTTCGAGGTTTAAGCGGGAAAGCGTTACAGACAGATAGTTACTTTCGTATTGATAATACATATTAGTAGGGATTAATGAAACTATGCACCATTATTATATCTGCACTTTGGCCATCTCATAGGTAATTCATTCATCAGTTTACTAAAAAAATATGGAGGCAAGAATCAATAAAATCTTCAAAGGTTGTTTGGACTGCCGCGTTAAATTGAATTTTTTCCCTTTTAATAAGTTGTGGAAACTCCGGAAAAAATAGTAATGTGTCGGATCAAGGTCTGGGGAGTATGATGGATGTCGCAGATATTCCAATTGTAGTCATTTTTACTTAGTAGTTGTTTGTTGTGCATTATGTAGTCTTGCGTTGTCATGAACCAGCAGTGGCCTAGAGCGATTGACCTGTTGTTGAAGTTGCTGACAATAAAATTTTGCCGTCATCGTTTGACCAGATTTTAGAAAGCTGTAGTGAACGACACCGGCGTGATGCCACCGAACACACACAAGAACTATATCTGAGTCAATGTTTGTTTAGGGTAGGATTTGGCTGGATCTCTAGGGTTCAGCCATTGCGACGACCGACTATCGTACAGTGTCCTCTTTTTATCACAAGTACTGATTCGATTTAAAATCCCTTTATTATCCCCCCAACCGACACAGGTTGAGCAAAGTAACACAGCAGTCGACGCGTGTTTGCAAGTTCAATTCATGGAGTACCTCATCGTTCATGTTTTTTTTACGTTCCCGATATGTTTCAAGTGGATTAATACAGTTTTGTTACTAATCTCTTTTAATTGTAAATGCTTTGTGATGGATCCAATTCCACAATAATTACTCATTTTCCACTTTGGTCGCCGGCCGTATACGGTATTGGTTCAAAATTTCCGAAACGAAAAAGTTTAAACCAAAAATGTACCGTGCTTTCTTCTTTTGCAACCTCAGCGCCGTACACATCGTATCACTCGTAAATATATTTAATATTTAGTTGTGCGGTAATAAGCGACACCAAAGAAAAAATTTAATGTGAAAAAACAAAATAAATGTATATATTTGAATTTGGTATTCTTAACCAAAGTGTAGATATTTCAGATCAAAGTCAGACAAAACGCTTATTTCATATTATGTATATAATGATACGTAAAATGGGAATCGAAATAACCGCAACTAGCGCAGTCCTATCAAGTTATGAAACTACCTACATATCTTTACCATAGACAGCACCACTGATAACGAGCTACGTCATTACTGTGACGTCACGATGCGGATGTAACCAGGCTAAAATGGGGCAAGGGCGCCGAAGGGCAGCGGCCCTTGTCGATCAGATCGATGGCCCGCTTACCCCAGACCGACCACGTGCTGTTGAATCTTTAATGGGACCGTAAGATACCTTCAAATAAACACAACATATTCATCCTTTTGATGTATAGGAACTAATTTCTTAGACTTGACCTGATCTAAATATTGGTTTTTAAGCTAGTAATATTTTTGTTTAGTAAAGGATGAATATGATGGTATATGTAATTGGTGTTTTCGTATCTTGTTTTCAAGTGTCGTGGTTTCGAACCTCAACCTAGGACAAATATTAATGTGATGAACATTTGAATTTGTTCTGTCTGGGTGCTATCATCTTTAAATAATTTTAGTGAACGTGTCACTGAACTCTTCCTAAACGGCTGGACCGATTTGAATTATTTATTGTACTCGTTTCGGTGGCGCCCTAGATGGTTTTGATTCACAAATCAGCCTGGCAGATGGCGCTGCAGTCGGTACCTAGGTTATTTATATATACTGCAATTAAACGGCTGGATCGAATTAAATGAATTTTTGTGAATGCATTTGAGTGGGGCCTTGATGATTTAGATTCACTAATCAGCCCGGCAGATTGCTCTGCAGTCAGTATCTAGGTTATTTATTAGGACCACCTGTCGACTCCGCTAGTATGTTATATTACTTTTATAATTTTTATATTTTGTTATTTTTCCGTTGTATTATATTCATAACACTATCTACTTATATGGAGTCAGGCAGTCAATGTATGAGATATTGTGTGAATTATAAGTATATTAAATTTCCGCATCGGATATTTGGATTTCGTAATCTGAATATATATATATATATATATATATATATTGCCACGTAGTTAGAAATATTTTGCTTCTATTTTGTGTGCCAGGGGTCGTGGGTTCATTTCCCACCCAGAGCAAATATTTATGTGATGATATTTGTGTTTGTTCTGTGTCTGTGTGTTAAATATATGTATTTAAGTCTGGCGGCCGTAACACAAGTGCTTTGAGCGAATTATTGCGGTGTCAGGTCAATGTATCTGAGATGTGGGTATTTATTAAACAAAATGTATGTATCTTAGTTTGGAGCTTTAAAAATTGTGCTAATTTTAAAAGTTTCCTTATAATAAAAAAAAATCAAAAATAGGTCATTAGTTGCCTTTGTTTAACGACACAACATAGAGTAAATCAAAATAAAAAATAGAATGTTTGAATAAAACACAAAGTAAATCAAAATAAAAAAATTAAATTTGCTTGTATTCTTGTAATAGAGCATTAACTTTAAAGGAATAGAAGTTCAAAGTTCAATTAAGATTTTTATTAAATTTATTAATGCTCATCTCATCAACTCCTTTAAAAGGTATGCCCCATTTAGACTTCCCAACTTATAGATTTGTTTACTATTATCAGAATAGCTGACCTCCTCATAGTGATGCTTTGATAAGAGAAGATTCTTCTTCTGAAAAGCAAACTCAACTAAAAGCAAAGTCGATATAACCGTTCGGCGCGTAATGCAGAACTTTAGGAATTAAGTGAAATAGGCCTCTTTTTCCTAGTCGGTGGCCGTGACCTCGCCCGCGTAAAAATCAGTTTTATATTTCTCATCCTAATTAGAACATGATGCGTGGTTCTCTATTTATTTTTTACTAGCTGTGCTAACTACAACTTCCATTCAGCGAACGCAACGAACGTAATTTTTTGCCACATTTTTGATCGATGCTCCACTCTTATTAGTTGTAGCGTGATGTTATATAGCCTAAATTATTCATTATAACAGCTATTTGCTAGTGAAAGTCCTATCACAATTAGTCGAGCCGTTTCAGAGATTACAAACAATCAGGCAAAAATAAAAAGAAATGATATTTTGTGTTATGTACCGTGTATATCCATTTAGTAAAAGCAGTGATTATAATATTACAGACACTCACAAAATTTATTTATATGTATTGAGGTATTGATAAGTGTCGCCAAGTTACTTTCTTATTAGGTCATCTATCAGCTTGTTATCATTATTACAGCCACTGGAAGTCCACTGGTGGATATAAGACTCCCCAAGAAAGAGGTAATTTTGCCTATAATTGCCGCGTTGGGCAAACGTGTTGGCAATCGCAAGGCACAGCTATCGCGACGGGGATGCTACTGCCCATCCCCGCCATTTGAGCTACACTGTCTCAGTTGGATATACCGCCACCTGTCGGTTCTGGTACCTTAGTCGCCTCTTTTGACACCTGGTACAGAAGGAGGTGCCTGCTGCTGCAACTGCTTGTTAAAGTATCATCAAATCGGTATAATAAAGAGACAGACAGGCCGTACATTTCTTCTGTATTCGATTTCATATGAATGTACAAAAAAAATATGTTTTGCCATTTTTAAATTAAATTCATTTGTATAGATTTCCGATAGTTACGTTAACGGACCTTGATAATATCTCTAGATAAATATTTTTTTGCGCGTCTTATTGCGTCTGGACGCGTTTTTTCCAACGAAACAATAGCCGATCAAATATGAGATTGACTTATGTGTGCGTGTCGCAACGATATGTAAGTTGACCGCTCTGAAAACAAGCGTTACGCAACATTTTAAGATAAAGAATAATAATTCTGCTTAAGCAATCTCATTGAGCGAAGACTGTAATTCTCTGGCTTTTGCTTTTTAAGAGTTAGGAAGCATTTAAATAATATTTTACATTTATTGTGAATGCTTGAGTTGTCTATTGGCGAGCATTTAATTGTATACATTATCTTAACTGATATTATAAAGAGAATTTATTGGATTGTTACGAATTAACTCAAAAATTATTCAACTTTCTTCACAAGTCAAGGCATTTTTTATGGCCTCCATTTTTAAGTTTGCCGAATTGTAACCAAAACGTCGAATATAACGTGTCTTCAAGCAGTTAAACGGTAGTTTTATAATAAGTTGTGATAGCTTATATTATTATTAAAAAGTATAACAAATATTTTGTAATAGCAATATTTTTATTGCTCTTATAATAATAAAAATTGACATAGTATTAGTATAATGTAAATTTTTGTTTGTCCGTCTGTTCGCTGTAAGTTTTGCCGCTTTAATTTACCAGATTCAGTTGGGGTCGAAAAGGATTAACAGTCATCCATTACGCTTTAAAAGACCATAAATACCTGCGATTTCTATCTCAGTCGTATGTAATGTGGTATATCTATGTATGTGCTGATGACATAAGACTACATTAATTCAATGACGCTGATTAATATAGAGCATGGACGTGCGAAGGCGTCCGTATGTTAAGTGCCTTGTATAGTCAAATTCGTTGTTTAGTGGAACTGCCCCCGCTCTGCATCTGTTTGGTTCGCTTGCAAGGTATAAATAAACTTTTCTGTGTAACCCTGCTTTTTTTTAATAAGGGAATTTTTCTTCATAATTGACTAATTGTAGAGCGTGTTGGTTGTAATTGCAGAACCATGTTTCGGATGCATACACCGCTTCCAGTCGGTTCCGATACTACGCTTGCCTTAAGACTTGCTTTTGGTCGAAAAGTTTGCTCATTAATGAGCGATTCTCCGATAAGCTGAAATTTGTGTCTGTGCCGTCGGAAAAGGCACCGATTTGCCAATACTAAATGTCTTGTTTATGTATCGGTACTGTTCTGGATTTTACTTAACATATATCTATATCTTTATCGTTAAGTACAGGCTGAGTATAATAGTGCCTCCCCCTGTACCAAATGTCGTAAGCAGCGACTAAAGATCCGGAACCGAAAGATGGCAGCGCTTCAATTATAGGCAAAACTCCCCCTTTCTTGGGGAGGCCTGTGTCCAGCAGTGGACGTTTTTTGCCTGATATGATGATAGTGAAAATCATGATCTTTAAATAGTTCAATGCACCCGACAGTATCACTTCTCAAAATGTCCCAGCCGCACTCTGATTGTCACTTCGATGTTCTGTAGGTCGAGGTCTGTGACTGCCGTGCCAAATGAGGGCTGCGCCGTCAGGCTCATTTCGATCTACTGAGCCCTAATAAAGCTTCCACGCTTCATGAGGCAGTCTCTGAGAGCGAGGGAGATATGCTGTGTAATTTATAATTGTTCTCCCCTAACTTCACTTCTATAAATACCTCCCTTAGTCACTGGGACACTACAATTTTCATAGAGCAGCTTACCGCTATCGCCGGCGTACGCGTGCGTGTACGCGTGGCCATCAAGTGGTACCGACGACACTAATGCGGCCGGGTTTTCCCAGTCCTCTTTTGTAAACAATGAAGTAACTCTCTCCAACGACGGCTATTCGAGAGGTTCCCGCCCCAGAAGCGCCCACGAGTGGCAACTATACAACAGACACAATTGGGTGGGTGGCGATAGAATTGACTTAGTCCAGAAATTATTATATTTTATTTTGAAAACATCGCCAAGTATAATATATATAAACACTTAAAGCGTAAGACCATATTCAATGTGTTATAACAAGTTGTTTGTTACTCTTAAGTCCGGTTGACCAACTTGTGTCGTCTTAAACTGCTTGTCTTACCACACACGAGTTGTTTGTGGACTTTCCAAATATGCATTATTGATGTTGAAATGTCAATTTTGTTTATTCACTGGTGCCAGAGAATTTCGCGATGCTATTTTGAGATTTAAGTGGTTATACTTTTTATTGTGTAGGTTTGTTTGTTTAATTTCATGACTTCGTGACTAATATTAATTAATATGGGGGTGTGTTTGCGGTAAGGTACCGGCTGACTAAAATAATACCTTCCGAGTGCACCGAGTGTTGTAAGAGGCGACTAAGGTACCAGAACCGACAGATAGCGGTATATCCATCCGCAACAATGTAGCTTATTGCATTGGGTGAGGATGGGCAGCAGCATATCCTTCGTGAAAGCATTGCCAACACGCTTGCTCAGTCCCGCAATTATGGCCAAAATTCCACATTTCTCGGGGAGGCATACGTCTAGCAGTAAACACCCAATGGTTGATATGTGGTGGAGTAATTAATTAGTGTTAGAGTGAATTCGATACTTGATATAACTCGACTTGATATAATTGGCCAGTAATATTAGTAAATCTCTATAATACTACAGTTTTAAGTAAGATTCAGATATAAGTGTTGTTTGTTTCATTTTTGAATGACCGTTTATTGGTGGATAGTATACTAATTTCACTCATTTTACCATTTTAGAAAAAATTGCTACTCATTAATATTAATCGAGTTCTGTTAAATAAAACTGGTCAAAAACACAGTTGCCACTCTGACGAGTATTATATTTTTCATATGATTTATTCTTGATACGATACATTTACGAAAATTAGTGTATATCGTCTCATTCTCAAGTAATTTAAATAGGAAGATTTGTAAGTAGAAAATGGTAATTTTCAACAGTTCTGTAATGCTTATAAAAACTATATTTTTTTTAGCGTTATATTGAATTATTCTATGTTCTCCATTATAAAACTGATAATAATTGACATCAGATTGCTGAGGTTTAGAAAAAATAAATTTGCGTCTTATTTTAAATAGAAAGATAAATAAGTCATTTTTGTGTACTTCGGACCATTAATTTAAAATTAGTATTACAATTGAAACGGTAAATAAAAATGGAGTCAATATAGTTTTAGAATTAATAGTATAAAAATATGATAATAATATAGATATTTTTCTGTTTAAGAATTATAAGGATTCTCTAATATTTATGTAACGTTGTCGTTGACTTACTCCTAAAATAAATAAGTATATCTTGAAAATTGGTTGGTACACTATATTTGTCATAGAAGTAACGGAATTTGAAGCAGCGTAGCTAAAATGCAACAGGGCGGGCATGGGCTGCAGCATACCCAGCTATGCTCAATGATATCAACTTTTAGAAAATATGGATGTCCTTTTCTTTTCGTTGTTTCAAATCAAAACCTCAAATTCAAATTATATCCATTATTGAATAATATTGCAAGATAAGCTTTACTTTTTTTCCTTACACTCAAAATAAAGTTTTGTAACTATTTAATTTTTTGTATTATTTATTAATTTCTGTCGCTGACGACTTTCTCTCTATCTCCTGTTGCCCGGGCATCTTAATTACCGTGCGCATGCGGTGTGAAGATACAAATCGCCATGCCATGTACCCCGTAATACTGTGCAAACGCTCGTTACCCAATGTTGTATCCAGGGTTGCCAGCATTACGGGAATAGTGGTAAAAAAAAAACTTATTATAATACATTCACACAACATCTCATGCATTGACCTGACTCAGAGATAAGTCGATTAAAGCACTTGTGTTACGGACATCAGACAGAGGAGTCACAAATATAATACTTAAATACATATTTTCAACACCCATACACAGGAAAAATACATATAACATCATATAAATATTTGTCCTTTGTGGGAATCGAACCCACGATCCTTGGCGCTTAAGATAGGATCATTAACATCTGCGCCATTGGTCCCGTCACCACCATCACTGGAGGTGTAGGCCAAGTTGAGAGCACTTCTGCTAGCTCTTAGAGACTTCTACATGAACCGTTGAAGCCGCGTCGGACAACTTGAGATGCACGAGAAGCTTAGAGTATCAACTCGTGTTACTTCATACAAATACGAATTATTTGTAAAAACAAAGGTAATGTAGGTCTTTCTAAATTGGTAAATGGTCTAATTCGGGTCCATAATTTGCAAATATAAAAAAAAAGTTTCTGAACGTGTTGTCTCTTGAAATCTTTCTAAATGAATTCGTCATTTTGAACTTGTTAATAAATCTCGATATTAGAACTGGGAAACGTATTATATTGAGTTGATGCAGTCTTCCTCTAGAAGCTTCTCATAACGGTTAATACAGACCTCATTGTTATTGTTTAAGAACGATGGCGGCAGACACTAAAGTACTAGTTTTAATATGTCTAAATTTCGTCTTTTTGACATATATACACTCCGGCGCTCTGGATGTTTGCCCAAGCTATAACCACCAAATGTAAATTGGGCGGCTTGATTACCGTTAGGGCTACCATCGCGTGGTTGACAATAATCATGTTATCTATTCTAAGCACAAGCGTTCAATGTATGTAAACATCGCAATTTGCATCGCTCACCGTTTCTCATTGCGGTTAAAGCTCAAAGCTAAAAAATTAGCGCCATTCGATAATTTCTGATTACAATAAGAACTGATTTTTTTATTGTATTCGCTTCATTGCTGCGTTTCACCCTGAAATATCGAATAGCTAATGTAATTACTGGGTAATGTATCATACATAATATCCTTAGGTCCAAGGTTGCGATAACCTTGCGACGCGGCTTCAATTAATTTAAATTCTTATTTTAATTTACATAATAAATGGTAATCTTATGTTTCCATCTCAATAATATTGTTCTGAATAAATTTAATTGATTTTTATAGGCTACGGTGTCCGCTTACACGCCGACTGCATAATTGTTTGCCAACATTAACGTTTATAAAATAGGTCTAAAGATTGGTGACGTCTTAGATTAACACTTAGCTTTCAACAGTTGATTCCATTTTCATTATTTAATCATCTCGTTGATCAGTTGTCGTTATCTCAACTAACTGGAAGTAGATCGCTAACAAAGGTTTTTTGCATTGTTACTCTCACCTATTTCTTCCGCCAAACAGCAGTGTTCGCGTTGCGTTCTGGTTTGAAGGGTGGGAGAGGCAGTGAAATTATTTGGTAAAGTAACATAAAATCTTTAGGTCACAAGATTGGCAACGCGCTAGTGATATCCTTGTGATATAGTTAGTTGATAGATTGAAGTTTGTCGACATATTATAATAAAAAAAAAGTTTTTTCCGGAAGAATTTGCGAGAGTTGGCAACCTAATGTAACAGCTTACGAGTCCGCATTCCTTGCCGTAAGCCATAGCCAGTGGCCGTGAAGACAGTTTAGATTTCGTATCGGAAATGCTTTTTAATCGCGTGATAAGTCATCTTGTAATCAACGTATCAATTAATTTTTAAATGGCGTCTATAGGCTGCGGTGATGTTCGCCATTGCCAATTTAATTATGTATGAATGAAGTGTATTTGTATAAATTTAGACTTTTTCAGTGTAATTTATATACGGATGAGTTACAGACGAGTGCTCATATTCATTAAAGATAGAAATTGGATTTAGATAAATAAATCACTATATATTCCATTAAGCCTCTTTCTATCTACAGTTTTTAACATTTTAATGTCATACTAGCTGACTAGACGGACGCTGTCCAGTCTAAACTATGTATATTGAGAATACATAGTTTAGACTGGACAGCATATATTTAGAAGTAGCATAATTCTTAAAAAAGTAATATGATTCTGAATGGTAAATGCACCGCGTATTTTATTAATCGCACCAACAATCAGACCCCTGTCGTCTAGCAATATTTTTTCTTGATTATACATAGATTATACATAGTTTTAGAGTTAAGACAGTGCAACGTCTATCAAGTCAGCTAGTTTAATATATATAACTAGCTGAACTATATAGGTATCTACAGGACATATGCCTCTTCAAGACAGGAGGTTTTGCTCATAATTGCCGCGACGGGCAAGCGCAGAGGGCAGCTATCGCGACGGAGATGCTGCTGCCGCCCTGTGCGTTTGAGCTGCACTGTTTCGGATAGATATACCGACATATGTCGGTTCTGGTACCTTAGTCGCCTCTTACGACACCTGGTGCACGGGGGGGCTCGTTATAATGAAAATGTATTTTATAGAGAGGTATACTGTTTTATTATACAGTTGGCTTTAGTTTTTTTTATTTATAACGACGAATAGTGGCATTTGTCTCGATTCAATTTGTTTCTAAAAAGATTGCAAGCTCTGAGAAAACGAGTTGGGAATTATAAAAAGGAAAAATGTCATCATGATTTTGGCAAACTAACAACAGGTTCAAATTTGTTGTGAAGGATATTCGCCTCGTTATAAGAATATTTCCCCAAGTTAGCGTATCAAAAATCATTCAGAAATATGTGTAATTCTTTTGAAAATAAAAAAGCATTGTTCCTATTTATATATGTGTCAAAACATTGTTTATTTTTTTATTTGCGTATATTATGACAGTTCCTAAAATATTTTGTTAGCAATCTTTCATGCCGACGAAATGTTGTCAGTTTTTATTTAGGAGTTATCAATTGATTGTTCTTACCTAATCTAAAAATCTGTGATTTTTTGGTTAGTAAGAATATAATTGTATACTATGTATTTCATTTTGTAATATAATCTTGTTTATGTATTATGAAGAACTTTAATATATCGTTCCACATTTTAGACATTACAAATTCATTTATTTGTTTTTAATAAAATCTCGTCTATGTCCCAATAATATGAACCTATGCCTTACTACGTATAATGATATGTAATAATATGATTCATTCAATTCGTTGCGGGTACATTACGTAGTATGTTATATTATTACGTTGTAATTAGCAAATACAGGGCGCAACCTATGTGGTAATCTGGTAATTACAGCGGCTAACCAAGTAAACCGACTAGGCGTCGCTGGGTTGTCGACCCCACAACTATTTCTGGTTCAAACGAGTTTCTCAGGCATTTGTCGGACTTATTTCTAACATTAAAATGTACTTTATAAATATCTCAGTACATTCAGCTGAGGAATTCGACGTAGTTTTATTTATCTAATTAATAAATTCAATATTGACGGTCGTCGACGAAATTATGAATCAACATATGGTTGGTACACGTCTGGTACTGACGTCTCGTAATTTGTTATGGAACTGTTTTAGTATTGTTGTGATTCATCGATCGTGTTCTCATGATTCCAATATTTATCATTATGAGTTATTAGAAGTTCACACACAATTTTTAAAGTATTTTAGAACATATTTTAGATATTGCATACATTATAGAGCAGTGAGGTACCAGCAGAATAAAATAGTACCCCCCACTACACCAGGTGTCGCAAAAGGCGACTAAGGACCAACCGGTGGCGGTGTATCTATCCGGAACATCGCAGCTCAAATGCACGCTCTGCGATTGCCAACGCGCTTGCCCAGCGCGGCAATTATGGGCAAACAACGTACTTTCTTGGAAAGGCTTATGCGTGGAGTTCCAATGGCTGGTATGATGATGATAATACATTCATGATATTTGACCCTTGCATCCTCTTAGACTCTTAGAAAGATTTGAATAATTTGCGCGAATGTTAGAGAATGCAACCTCGAGTCGAAAGTAAAACTTCGAGACCTCAGTGTAAGGTTCACGCGCTGTGTTGCCATCATGGCCGCTGAGAAGTTCGCGATTTAAGGACTTGAAAACATTTTTCTTTCCATAATTTCGACACATATTGTGAAAATACAGTGTCGGTAAGCATTTCCGTATTTATATGTTTTATATTATATATGATAGGCCCGATGGCGCAGATAGTAGTAAATAATAATAATAAATTCCCACTACATCTCATACATTGACCCGACTCTGTTGTAAGTCGCTTGCAGCACTTGTGTTGTGGACGCCAAACAACAGAGGAATCACAAATATACTACTTAAACACATATATTTGACATCCAGACACATGTAATGTAGTCCGTGACACTACACGTCCACATGATCCTATCTTGTGCGCCATGGGTCGTTGGTTCGATTGCCACTCAGGACAGATATTTATATGATGATATTTGTATTTGTGCTGTGCTTTTTCATTGACTATGGGCCGGTGGATAGTGGAATGCAGTAAAGTTCTTTTTGTATCTACTGTATAAACAATCTGCGGAAACCAAATGTTACTATGTACAAATAGTCACTAATATCAGTAAAGTACCTACATCTGCAATTGGCTGGACGTAAATTTATGTTTATATAGGTTCTGTACGTGAGTTGGCGAGACCACCGCCAGCGACGGCGCTTTCAAAATGTGTACTCAACAACTATTCAATGTAACTCATATATGGAGTCTTTAATTAATTGTACGCAGAGTTGAATGGTGCCTCCCTCTATGCTAGGTGTCTTAAGAGGCGACTAAGGTATTGGAACGGTAGCGGTATATCCACTCGAAATAGCGTGGATCAAATGTAACAGGGCGGAGATGGGCAGCAGCAATACCGTCGCGAAGCTGCGCACTGTGCTTACCCAGTGCAGTAATTGTGGGCCTTCTGCCTTAGGTAGGCCTATGTCAAAAGAAATATTTTTAACAAAAAAACGTGGTACACTTAATCCTTCTATAATCTCTAATCAATATTGATTGCCTTTGCACCTAACACCCAGTAACAGCCTAACTGATTTATAAACAGCAACGATTACATATCACTATTATTACAACATGTTGTTTGTGTGCATTATCGCTAAATCACGTCTTCCACTCACGACTCCTTTATGAGTACGGGCACGATGCATGTAAATATCAGTCACGTGCTCTGCGAGTTAAATAACACGTACATATGTATTTCCATCGAGGGTATTTGAGGGTATGTTTGTTTTCTTTCTAACTATATATAGAGGTATGCGTCTCTTTGTGTTTAGTAGGACTGTCACCTTCAAGGTCGACAGACGAAGTGACTAAAACCGCAGGATTGCGCTGGACGCAGGCCACTTACAACTTAGGTCTTATTGGAGATCACTTGGAGTAGTCGTATGTCCAGCAGTGGATGTCCAACAGTTGACAAGATGATGATGTGTTTTGTATGGGCTTGCAAATAAACGCAATTTTCTGACACACAAAATGGGAGCACCACCGAATGCGTTATAGAACCTGTCAATTTTCTGCTCACCCCTATCTACCGCCCTAAGAGTTTTACCTACACGTGAAAACACTTAGGGTTGACCTCAGCAACGTCTTGTATTTAAGTATAAGTCAGACAGTCTTCATGATCATTATCATAGCTACTGTAAAACGTTCACTGCTGGAAAAAAGATTTGCCGCGCTCGGCAAGCGTGGTGGCTATCGCAGCGTAGCTGCGCGACGGGGATGCTTCTGCCTATCCCCGCCCTGTGCATTTGAGCCTGCACTGTTTCGGATGGATATACCGCCACCTGTCGGTTCTGGGCCTTAGGCGCCTCTTACGCCACCTGGTGCAATGGAAGGTACTCTTCCATTCTGCCGGTACCTCATTTTAGCCGGCATTTATTATCTTTTCTAAACTACCTATTCTTGTATTGACATCTTCGAGTAAAGTAATTCGAGTATCTTATTTATGTGATTGATGCATTTTCAAAACGGGCTTTCGAAGATTTAATTTACGGTTATTTATCGCATAACAGGTTTGACCAAAATAATTCTTCTATCATAATTTTGGATAAAACTATCCTAAATATGTAGTATGTATGACTAGAAATTATTTTATAAAATCTTCTTTATATATATATAAAAAATCGTCTCAGTGTTTGTTCGGGATGATCTTAACTATAGAACCGGTTTTAATGAATTTTTGCTTAACAATAACAATATACAACCACAAACGAATTCAAATGATAAACTTAAATCAATTAGCACGCAGTTAACGGAAACTGTACTTGTGCATGTCACTGAACTCATCCTAAACGGCTGAACCAATTTAAATTAGGTTTTTTTTTATGCGATTTGTTGGCGCCTTGCATGGTTCCAATTCACAAATCAACCCGACAAATGGCGCTGCAGTCGGTAGGTTATTTATCTATGCTGAAACTTAACGGCTGGATCAAATTTAATGAGTTTTTGTGAATGCATTTAAGTGGGAACCTGGAAGATTCAGATTAACAAATCAGCACGGAAAATGGCTCTGCATTTAGTATCTATTTAATTTATTAGGACGACGTCTATCGGGTCCACTAGTCTTCTTTATGAGAATTTTATTTAAAAATGTGCCATATTATTTGTTAATCTACTTAACCGATTTGAATTTAAAACAATTGTATTTCCAATTTGAACGAACTTGAGTGATATATCTCAAATTTATAGTCGCCATTTTCGTTAATTGTAAATTAATTGTTTAGCATATGATGTATAGTATATGAGTATATATTAGTATGAGTATATGGGTTATAGTTATCTGTGAGTGCGATAACATTCCAACAGATGGCGGTATAAGGTAATTGAAGAAGTATTCAATACTACTATTATATTAAACTGACGGTAACGGAATCAACAGGATACAATTTTACTAGGTACTATATAGTCAAAGCCGTGAGGTACCGGTAGAGTACAATAGTACCTCCCATACCTACTTTTACCAGATGTCGTTTACGGTTTAACCCACTACCCACTATTATGGGCAAAATTTCCCCTCTCTTAGAGAGGCCTTTATCCAGCAGTGGACGACAAATGGCTGATTTGATGACAAAGTCAAATTATTTAGTAAACGTTTAACTTGCAGTGATACGTATAACTTGAAAGCGTAGTATTAGATAGACTATGTGCTGACAGCAGATATTGCGGCAATGTCTCTGTAACGGAACAATGTAATTTAATGTACTCGAATCAACTTGCAACATTGTGGCTATGCCATTGTACTGGGTTGTATTCTACACAATGTATTTTCACCTCGAACACTCGTAAAGCCATAAATGCCATAAATCAAACTGTGGCGATGTTTGCAAAATTTAAATGTTTCGCAGACATGATGGAAATGTTGGGCGAGAATCGACGACGTCTTATTTTATTGATGAACTAGCAGTTCAACACGGTTTTACCCGCGTAACATTAGTTCCCGGGGGCTACGAAGGTAGTATATAACTTATGTTACTCGTTAATGATTGAGATGTTCATTATTGAAATAGTTTTTGAAATCGGTCTAGTAGTCTTTGAGTATTTTTATCTCTTTTTTAAGGTACAAGAATACAAATATAGATATTTTACATACAATGCTTTTTAAATTGAAGTACCCAGCCTAAGTTACTCCTTATATTATCACCTATCTAACAGTGAAAGTTTGTAAAATAGGTTTCAAAGATAAATCGGGACAAGCAGACATAAAATCAGATAAATGTTACTTTTCTATATGAGTATGTATATACTTTGAGAGGCATTTAGTAAAAAGCTGTTGTTAGAATTACAAACGGATGATAAAATTTGATTTAAGTATTTGTATAGATTTGCAGAAGGTAGGCATTGGACATGGGAGGTAAATGTTAAAATGTTTGCTACCATTGATCTTAACCAATTCAACTTAAAGCTCTGCAGCGGGGCAAGCGTGCGTCGTCAGACGGCGACGCACGTTTAAATTTAAAAGTCCTCCTCGAAGCGCAATAAACGTTTTGTTGCACTAAATAAAGTATTGGGGCGGCCTCAGTGCGCAGGCGCAGATGCGCCGATGGCCTTGAGTTGCGACGTGTTTGTGCGTGCCGGCTCAAGGGAGGGTGCGAGAGCGGAATACAAATGTGAAGGGGTGCCCGCTTCATTTATTGTTAGCATTCAAAATTTTATTTAACTCGCATCCTATAATGGCGGGCGGGACCGATGACGCATTCGATAGTCTCCCTATTTTTAGCAGCAAGGGTCGTTGGTTCTATCCCCAGCCAGCATAATTTAAGTTATGAACATTGGTGTTTTTTTTTCTGTATCTGACTGTTATATATGTGTAAGTAGGTTTCATATTTTTTTGATCTGATGTCCGTAACACAATTGCTGTAAGCGATTTATCTCGCAGTCAGATGTTGTGTGAATTATTTATTTATTATTCATTCATGCATCCTTAATATTTTTAAAGTATTGAGCATGAATTGAGAATAGTAAAAAACGACAATCATTATGTTCAATCTCAAATGCTTGTTCGTGTTTATATAGCTAAAGTTTTTTTACTCAATTTTAAAGCAATTTTTCGATCATCCAAACAGGTACAATATTTTATAATATTTTATAATATATTAATACACGTACTAAAACCATTTTTAACGGCATAAACGTGGATTTAAGTTTTTTCTTAAATTGTCTGTACGACGTATTATTTTTGATTTGACCAGGTCGACAAACAAGCTCACAGCCTTCATGATAGTAATCGTCACTGCAGCCTATATACGCTCGTAATATCACAATCGCGTTGCCAACCTTAAAACTTAAAGATATTATATCGCGTTACACAGTAATTTCACTGCATCTCTCACCCTTCAAACCGTATCAGCAATGTTAACACTGCTATTTGGCGGTAGAAATAGGTGACAGTGACCTCACTCTTATAACAGTACCTTACCTACTCTTAGAACTCTTAGGAAAGGATTTTTTAAAACTCACCCTCTAATGGGGGTAAAACAGGGGTACAAATTTATTATAAAACTTTGCTGTTTTTCAAGATATTCGAATGAAATTCAATAAAGGTTTTTCATTAAAAGTCGTGAAATACTTTTAAAATATTATTTGAATTATCGTCCCTTAGTACCTACTAATGCAGACGACCTTTGTAAGTGTTCTACCTTTTGTATATAGCCATCCTCAAAATTGACAAAAGACAACATTCCGTTCCTTCCATTAATAATAATTTTATTATTCATTTGCTTTTTTAACTGCTTAAAACTTTTACATATTAAGCGGAATAACACAAAAAGTTTATTAGTAATTTTTTTGCCTGTGTTCCAAACTAATCTTCATAGTGAGTATATTTTTAGAATCTCTAACCACGAACAGTTTATAACTATGTGACTTAAAAGCGGCCTCTTGCATCTTGCACCGGCGCACGCGCATCGTATCAAAACACGGTATCGTGTCTATTTTTAAACCGCGCGACCGTCGCGGGACGAGTGAGCGTTGCGTCGAGAAAAATACTGAATATTCAGCAATGGCCGCGTATTGGCGCCATGTTTACGCCAAGCAAGTTGACGGGTCTGACTTTAAGGATCTAATAGTGGAGTCAGCTGAATATAAGAGATATCTGTAAAAAAAAAAATGTTTTTCGTGTGTTAAACGTTTACGTGTCCTGTTCATGACTTATCATTATCATCATATGAGCCACTGCTGGACTTATGCCTCCACTTGGAGGTATTTTGACATAAATGCCATGCCCGACAAGTTTGGTGGCTATCGCAGTGAGTCGTCGCTATTTCGAATGTATATACCGACATCTGTCGGTTCCGCTATCTCTCTTCTTAAGACACTTCATACAGATGGTGGCACTATTCTGTATTACCCATACCTCACTACATATATAAGGCTTGTATTAGATGCCATTAAATGTTAATTAATTAAACCTATGCTTACGAATTTCTTTAATCCATTTTTGACTTCGGCTTTAAGACCAAAAATGATCCTTAAAATCTAGCACTTAAAGAATATAACAGCTTGATCAGATGTAACTAGATGTTTAAAGGGTACAATTTCATGGGTTATCTTCGATAGGCGGTCCCCGTCATAGGCCACGACTAGGCCTCAAATCTGAAAGCAGAAGCACTGCTGTACTGTAGCTGTTATGTGAATATTAAATATAATATGTATACCGTTTTATTAGGATACCTTTTTATCTACTAAGATATGATGATATAAGATATATAAACTAAAATTCTTATAGTGCCTATACAATAAGTTGTCTTAAGACTCCCGGTACAGGGGCTGCTTCAAAGCAACTGGGAGAGAATAGGCACCAGCATTTCCGTCGTGAAGCTACGCTTGGGATTGCCACCACGCCTGCCCAGTGCGGCTATTATAAACAAAGTTCCTTCTTGAGCAGGATTATGTCATGATAATCAGAGGGTTAAATATTTATATAAAGAATATTTGTTATAGTTCTTTATGTAAGTGTTACATAGGTGTTTAAGTGTTATATTTGTGATTATTTTTGTTGTCGGATGCCCGAAATAAAAATGCTGTGAGAAATTTATGTGAAAGTCAATGTTGTGAGAGTTAATTTACGTAAAAAAATATTCTTAACTTTTTCTTCATCATTGTTAGAAATTATATTAATTACTATCAAGGCCCCGCGGTTTTACACGGAACGATAAAAACAATACGAGTAAAGTTACTTTACGGAATTCAATAGAACGGACCGTACTGTACCGTGCATCGTTGAGGAAGTTTACCCAAGCCAGAGAGTAAATACTACCTCCCCGGACAGATTGCGGTGCATCCATCCGAAACAATATTGCCGATATGCGCAGGCGAGGCTTATAGCAGTGGATCCAATGACTGATATGACGATGATTTTGATGTGTGTGCCTTTTAGCGGGTGGACGCCCTACTCTGCGCTTGCCGGTACGTGGTTTCTATTTCAGTACCTTACGATTCCATCGGCCATTGGTTCTGTGTACCAAGTGCCCTGCCCACTGCCACTTTAACTCTCTAATCTGATTGACAGACGATCTGACTAAATCCGCAGGATCGCGTTGGATCTTATTGCAGACTACATGGGGAGGCTATATCCAGCAGTGGACGTCTTATGGCTGATATGGTGATGATGATGACTTGTACATGACATTATTGTGAGTGCAACAAAATAAAAATGTACGAATTCAGTGAGTTGCAACCGCAAAACCCCAAAACGGTCTCTTTCATACAAATTCAGCGCATTCATTACGGACCTGTTATATGTAACAGTAATCGGAAACTGATATTTTTCTCTCGTGTGGCTCTACATCGGATCCGGTATTTTGTAACTCTTAGGTGTAGAGTTACGGTTAAACAGACTTTAATTTTAGTCACTTTGGAATACATCACTTTTATTTCTTGGGTGAATCCCATTTTTATCCATGACAAATATTTATGTAATGATATTTATGTCTGTTCTGTGTCTGAGTGTTAAATATATGTATTTAAGTAGTATATTTGTGATTCCCCTGTTGTCTAATGTCCGTAACAGAAGTGTTTTAAGCGACTTATCACGAAATCAAGTCAATGTTTGAGATGTTGTTAGACTTTATTTATTATTCATTAATTCTAGAGCCGTTCTTGGGTGGGAAGCCCATCTAAAATATTTTTAAGTACCATTATTATTAACGAATTTTTGGGGACTTGTCTTACCTGATGTTTTTTTTTATTATTTTTATGTTTGATCCAGGATGAAAAGAATACATAATATTTGTTTAGTATCATCACTACCGACGAAGCTGTACCACAATTTGTTTGTTGTGTCAAAATTTGTTTGACAGACATAGACTGTTACGTCCAAGAACACGCTGCCCGGTAACATCCATACTTGCTCCTCGTATTTGAAATTCATCTAAGAAGCTGACTTACTGGCTGACTGTCTGACTGTCATATCAACGCAGGGCCTAAACTTTAAGGTTTAGAATATTGAATTTTTGCACAGGGATTAATTTTATAACATAGGAAAGCACTAAGAAAGGATTTTTTTTGTTCACCCTCTAAAGGTATAAAACAGGGATGCAAAGTTAGTATAAAAATTTGCTGTGTTTGAAGATATTCGATTGAAATTTAGTTTAAAGGTTCTTCATTGAGTCATTAAATACCAGTAAAATATTTCTTCGAATATCTTTTTGAGGGGGTAAAAGGGGGGTACAAAGATAGTGAAAGTTCTACAAATTAATTATGCAGCGCCCCGCGGGTTAAACCGCGGGGCGCTGCTAGTTATTACTATAATTGCTAATGTTGAGTGTGACTACTAATCTTGAATAAGATTTAGATCCAATCTTCGAGTACGATCCAATTTACTATCCAACAAAGATTTCTAAACACTCGAAAGATAACATCGAAAGCATGTTATTATTGCATTTTTCTTTAAGGTGTATCTTATATTTTCTACGAAATTTATAAGTGGTTTTCGCCGTGTGACACGCCGGTTCTCAAACATTGAATAATTATAAAAATACATAATTATCTTGAACAATTTTCATAATTATCTACAGTACTAGCGGTTTGCACGACACAGCAGCACAAGTTTAAATATAGTAGTAACATTTATTTAGAAATTTTAGTGTTGCTTGGTGAAATGCTTTATTTTTTCATCCAATTATTCTCTACATTTTTTCTCCGTCTTGGGGCACTGTTTTGTCAGGGGACTGATGGCACCCACTTTGAGAATCCCTGAAACTTATTATCTGAATGATAGCGTTATCAGCACTTATCTGAAATTTGTATAAATTTATACAAAGCAAAGCAAAACAGGTCTTAATGTATCACAGCTTTTCGATAAACATGTTTGACCTTCAGATCGTCAAGTACATACGTTTTGTTTTATTTATAATTGATACATGATATCTTACATAATTTCCAGATAGTAATAAATCATGATGTATTATTGTTGCTTGTTTCTATTTCAGATTGTTTGTATTGCAGAGCTCGGATTGTACGAAAACTTGAGTATATATATATACGTGGTCTGGAATCTTGTGCAAGCTTTATTAATTTTATGGAAGTTACATTTTTAACTCAGAACATTTGGGGGTCTGACGATCTAGAAGTATACCTAAATGCATCTGACTTGTGACCGCTTCGCTCGCCTTTTGATCGGTGTATGTCAGGGAAGATTATACTTAACTGTTTGGCTAAATATAGTGGTTGTTGCATTCCGTAATATTTGGGATTGCTGCATGATTGTCAAGAAAAAAGTTTTAAATCGATGATTATTAATACTCATTTATTTATTCATTATAATGGCGTCTTTTAGGCTAACAGGTCAGCACACCCAAATCGCCTACAAGACTAAGTCTTAAGCAAAATTTTAATTATATTAATGAATAAATATAATTAACAATAATAATAAACAAAACATTAAATATTATACAGGTCATTCA
This sequence comes from Heortia vitessoides, assembly GCA_020976665.1. NCBI lineage: Eukaryota > Metazoa > Arthropoda > Insecta > Lepidoptera > Crambidae > Heortia > Heortia vitessoides. The sequence continues at coordinate 3,627,456 of JACJUM010002809.1, forward strand.
AAACTACATAAATACACTTACAAAGCCAATTTGGATCATGTCGAGTCGTCCAAAAAAGCATGTGCAGCCATTTTAAAACGTACACCATCAGGATAATACAATACTCATACTTGCTCGAAAATCTCTAGATACTATTTATTTTTTAACGGGATAAACTTAAAAATCTACCAAACTGTTGTTGTAATCATCAGAAGAGAAGAACAACATAGGCTATATGAAACCTGCGCGGGAACCTAGGCGGTTAGCTAATTATTAATATTCATGTAGATGTTACTTTCAGTGATTATTCAGCAACAACCTTGCATGGCAATTGTCGCATTTATCGCTCTCGGGTTCGTTGACAGCGACGCTTTACTGCCAGAATACATAGTGTTATGTTTGTTGCATATATGTTCAAATTGAATCGATACACGTCTGCTGAGCGATCGCGTGAACTTTGTGTACGCGAACTTCTAGTTTTAGCCGTGTGAACTTGTGCGAGGTCGCCGGGTACCGGCAGAGTAGAATCTGAACGACTCAGCTAAGCTAAGAAGTAACGACAGCTGCTTCTTAGCTTCTCGGTTGCGACTGCCATCACGCTTGCCCAGCGAGGCAGTTATGAAGAACCCCTAATGTTTGATATTGTCAATTCCTTGGTGACGAGGCGTAAGGTGTTAAAGTGAACAATGTCCAGCAGGTCCCACCAAACACTACATTGTCTATGATAAGCATATTTATATATATCTTTTAAATTTTTATGGTAGTAGTATTTCTTTAGTGTTAGTAGTATGTTAAAGTAATTTCTTGTACAATATGATTACTCCTATAAAAAAGACTAGTTTAATCATATAGAAATTCGTTTTAAAGTGTGAGAGAGGCAGTGAAATTACTGACATAATATCTTACAAGTCACGTGGCTGGTAACGCGTCAGTGATGCTTAATATGGTGCGATCTGTATACGTATATGTCAAGTTGATCTAAAAAAATATCATAAAAAAATAATTTTATTATATATTAAGCATTGACCGCATCAGCATTTGCTACGTTATTATTACGTTGCTAAAAAAAGAGTAAACGAAAAATCTGAAGACAGACTCCAAATACTTAAAATATCATTTCACTGACAACATTGTCTCCAATTGTGATAATTTCACTAGATTTTTATTTTATAGCTATCTCTATGCATGTCTCAATCTAGATTCGCTGATTGTCTAGACTGTGTTGAAGTAGCTAAAAATAAAAATAACAAGGGCGGACTTTTTTATATAAGAAATATTAATTTACCAATCATTTATAAAATTTTTGTAAATTCATATACATTACTATATAGTAAATACTATATAGATAGTATATATATATATTACTAACTAACTCGACAAACGTTATCCTATCTTAACTATACTTATTCGACTATAAATTGAGATTTAAACTATCCTATCTTTCAAGTTGGATCAAACTCAGTAGTCCTAAAGTTTATCCTGCACAAACTATTTTTTTTATAAATAAAGTGCTTTTGTAATTACATTAAAGTTTCTGTTTGCATTTATAAGTTGACAGCTTTGTATTAAATGCATATGAAAAGTTTATACGGTACATACTTATGTTAAATTTATGTCTGTCTGCTTGTTCCGGCTAATTATGAAATGGCTGAGCCGATTTTATCGGCGCACTGGTAGCTGTTGTTTCTTTATTACTTGTATTATTCTCACGGGAACTATGCGAGTGAAACCGCGGGGCATTGTTAGTCATTATATTTAAAAGATGAAGAAGCTGGAAAAACTATATGGGATCGATTTGATATTAAAATGATCACTCATACATTTTCAGTTGACCCCAGCCAGGTTACCGTTTCACTCAATCATTCCAGAAATATAACGGTATTTTGTTAGAGAACCCCTCATCGGGTATCTTCAAATCCTGATCCTTTTAATATTGGCCTCACCTTTGAAGACAAAGGGATTGAAAGATATTTCGCTCTCTGATTATGCTCTTTGTTCGGGAATCTGTGTAATGTAAAATGTGGAATATTTTAATATCAAATCACTTTATTGGTATTTTGAGAATAACGTGATGTAAAAAGTAGATTCTAATTAAATTGTTTTTTAGGTCATCAAATATGATTTTTTATATTTATTGTATAAATATGATTTTTTAATCAGACTCTAGAATCCTTTTAGTGCGTAGGTATACTATTACTGATTCTTGTAATATTTGGCTAATATTACAAATATTTAGAGCTGTTTATATAGCTGAACCGGCAGACGTTGTCCTGTCTTAAAATGAGATATAAACTATCCTATCTGTCAAATTGGATCAAACTGTACACAGTTAGCAAAAATATTGAAATCCGTTTAGTAGTTTAAAGGTTCATTCCGGACAAACACCGTAGCACGTTATTTTTATATATAAAGATTACCGTAGGTTCGTCCGAAAAAAAATCTCTCAAATCGATCAAGTTAGACACTTAAATACATTATTTTTTTATTTTCAAATGACAAATTAAGTCAGCTATTGATTAGATCTAAATGTCAAATAGATTTCATAGACAAATCATAGCGTTTCAAAAATTTTCCTGCCGCGTTATATATATAAATAATATAGTGAAATCTTCAAAAAGTGCATCAAGAATGCAACCTCAACATGGGATTGATATTGGGTTTGTATTTATATCTCGCTGTCTTGCACCTGCAATCGATTTACCTATTCTGATTACATTTTGGGGACCCCGAACACAATAGAGTGACGAGTTAAAAGGAGATGAAAAAATCATAAATCGCCAGGTAGATTGACAATGTCATACAAAAAAAACACGGTTAAACCCGTAAGAAATTTTTATGGAATGTTACAGTAGTAGAATACAATGTGAAATGGAGATCGTAAAGCCGTTTTTTTTTATATAATTGGATTCTGCTCTTTATCTGACATTGTATTCTTGGACCGATGTCATTGACAAAAACTGGAATTTCATTGTGTGAGATTGAGATTTCATTATTGATTTATAAAACTTAAGAATATTTATTCCACTGCCGTGGGTATTATTTGATAGCAAAATAAAATTTCTAAATCTCGATGTAAATTGCATAAAAATCGCATACTGTTATATTATCAATTAAATTAGCGTTGAAGATAAAAAGTTGTGTTTATAAAACAAATGATAAATATTATCAGAAATGTGGCGCCCCGAGTCTTTTACGCAGTTTGTAATGACATTAACATGTCTTTGGGTTTTCCATTAGTATTGGATACGTTTGCATTAGAATATTATTTGTTAAAATGCAAATCTATGATTTTGTTTCAGGTAAGCATTCCTGTTCTGTAGCTTCTGTGGTAAGAATTTTCAAATTAATAACTATCTGGTGTGATGATCTTTCTTATAGCAAGAGTGAAAACTAAAATGGAAAAGGTTCAACGAAGTAAAAATACTCCTACATCCAACTTTATTGCAAAAGATATGGTACCAATGACACTAATGATAAATCGATGTCTGCAACCCAACCCGACTGAGAGAAAGTCGCTAAAAAAGTCCTCAGTGACACACACCTATTAAAATCGATGGAGTAATCAGATCCAGACGGTTCCCTCCCCGCCACCCCCCTATCCCGGTTCAAGGTTACACCGGTCGCGCCATTTTGCGATGTACCTATTACGCGCCGGCCTTCTATACCGGTTGAAGGGCGTGTTTTTTATTTTTTAATGGACTCCGTCCAATAGTAACTTTCTATTTACAATAAAAGAATAAAGAGTATGTATACTCCGTTGGATCATGTTACGTAGGTTTTTGAATAAAAACTGTTTGATCCCTAAGCCCTTGTAGTCTCCCGTAACGTTCATTATTTTTTGGACCAGTTCTTGTTATTTTTATTCTTTAAATGTTGTATAAAATCGCCCTTTGATATCAAAGAGCGTTGTTCAGTTAATTTAGCATTCATATTTTTGCACCATTGTCACAAAGGGCTCTCTTGAGATTTCTATCAGCAAGGTCTTTGTGTACTATTGAATGTAATTATTTCAGAAGTATTTCTTAGAAATTCTTACGGCTTACTGTTTTTTCACCTACGCAGACACGCAACGTTGAACTCGCTTCTAAAGAAAAATCAATTTCGTCAAGCATGACCTGATAGGTTATTCGTTCTCTGGTGATAATTGAAGCAGTCAGCCGTACTGTTGATTTGTTTGTAATTATCCAATTGAGACATTTTCTCTGACGTTTTCTTAAAACGGTTACTTCCTTTCAGGTTTCTAAATGAAGGCGACCTATAATTTAACGATATTAGTTGTTTAATTTGAATTACATTGTAGTCTTACTTGAACAAACTTATCCATTTTTTGCGTAGTGTTATTTAATTTCTAGAACGGTACGCGGCTTTCACCGCCTTTGACAGTACTTAACACGTGACGTTCAACCTACCTTGTATCGGTTACATGGTTAGTGCTGTGTTAAAATTAGTATGGGCGTGATGTTTAGCGGTGCCACGCGGAGTCTCGACGCGAAGCCCCGCTGGTGCGTCGGTGTCACGCATCTAATTCTCCGTTCTGGCGACAAGTGTGTTAAACGATTTGTACAAGTGGGTTATAGATTGTTATTTAAGTAGACGTATATGCATTTACCAATAATAATATGCTACGGCTCTTACGTTCACAAGAATTAATTGAAATCAATAAAATCAAAGTTATTGCGTTAGGCCTATATTAAACTAGCTACCATCAGTATGCGACAAGCATCTCATTTATATGAAATTGATGTTCAATTTATAGGTGCCTTTATATTTCTAATTACCGTGAGGTACTGGCAAAGTAGAATAGTACCTCCCTTTTTACCAAGTGTCGTAAGAGGCGACTAAGGTATCACAACCGACAGATGGCGGTATATCCATCCGAGGTAGTGTAGCTCAAATGCATAGGGTGAGGATAGGCAGCATGGTATCCCCACCGCGAAAGCTGCGCTCTGCGATTGCCAACACGCTTGCCCAGCGCGGCAATTATGGTTAAAATTCCCCCTTTCTTGGGGAGGCCTATGTCCAGCTGTGGACTTCCAATGGCTGTAATGGTGATTATAGGTAGCACTCAATATAGGTATTTGCCAACTATTCTTCAATTGAACGGGTTGGGAAGTAATCTCGAAAAGGAATTCACTTTATTAAAATGAATAAAAAATATAAGAAAATGATAACAATTCACAATCCAAATCGTTACTCGACACGGAACCGTCTAGACGTTTTCAACCATACCTATAGATTTAACGTTTCATTTAATGTGGTGTCCCTGTGAACTATGCACGTAACTCAATTTATATTTAAATATAACAGTATCAAAAGTTATTTCAAATCTATACTAATATTATAAAGCGAAAGAGTTTGTTTGTTTGTTTGTTTAAACGCGCTAATCTCTATAATATTAGAATAGACTTGTATATCGTTTTTAGTAAATATACGAATCGTCCAACTATCTTTTAATGTAAGTTTTATAAAACGTTTGTTGTAATTAACACCTCATTTCCTTTGACCATAACAGAAACACTCCTATCTCCCATACACGAATTCTTCACGGCCTTGCCCTACAAAATAGTAGGCGTGTGCGTACGTGACGTTGTTCACGCATTTTTTTATTCCTATCCCCGTCTCTTTCTCACCTCCGCCGTCTTGTTTATTTGGGTCAATAGTCAGCTGACGGGAAAATTCGAGATGCCGCGAGGTCTCTAAAGTAACTGCCATGGTGACATAATCAAATGCCTTACACGATTCGATGAATGAAATGCTCTTATGTAACGTTGTTATCTGAGAACATTCCCCCCGCTCCTTTGTATTGTATTTATAAAACTTAATTTATTACATTGACAATAATTATTCATAACTATGTTCATTACAGTTATGCAACAAGTTACAACTGAAATATATTGACAGCTGTGGTTATAACGTATATATTTTATGGTGAATTAATCGAGCTTGTAGTTCGGTCCTTCGAGAAAAATATTCTACTGGGCATAAGGAGTATTTAAATATTTATTTAAAGTTATTCCACAAAATATAACATCATGGCGGACATAATGCCAGTTGGCCTCATCTCCTAGTCAACCATGAAAAAAAAAATAAACAAAAAAATGTGGTGGTGCCGACACTATATATTTGTATGTATTTGAATTGATCTGTTAAGGTGTCACAATAATGCCAACGAATAATCTCATACATGCGTTGCTAAAAATATTTAGAATTATATACACCTAGCGGAAATCATCAACAATTAATTTTGTTAATGAAATTTATTATATAACTATTGACATCTATTTTGAATCCATTCAAGAATTACTTTTAATTCGTTCGTTATCATGATTTTCTTCTTTTTAAGTCTTGTTCAAATGCAAACTACGAGTAAATTGTATACATTTAATTATACAAAATAAAAAACTGTAATGTTATCATTTAAAACTTGAAACATTGCCGCTGCAAATGGCAAGTTCTTTTTTTATCTCCTAATTAAGTTTGATGAGAAACGTTCCGAGCAACATGTGACTGAATCAGACTTGCGACCAATCTTAAACAATGCATTTATGCAAAACGTTGCGTGGGACTGGGAATTAACTGACAAACATTACAATGCTATTAATTTGAAAGCTATGCTAGAAATAGATCCCTATTCCGTTCGACTAAGGCATAAAATCTCGTCGTCCAATTATACAGGACACAATAAACTTTGCTCAGAACTACGAAATTACGGAGTAAGCGAACTTGACGTCCGTTCGGTTCAAACTGCGGTAACACCTATTTACATGTGGGAAATTGGAAAGTTAACTAACGTTTCCTCAGTAATTACTATCTCAAGAAAGAACTTGTAAACATTTATCATGTAGCGAGCTTATTATCTTTCGGTGAATGTTAGAAGCGGTTATGCTATTTAATAATTCTTAATGGTGCTATAAAAATAACTGCTCTTTCACTTACTTAATTTTGCCCTAAAGGGAAAATAGGCTATATTTATCGTTAGATATATTCTATTTGGTGAAAGTTCTTTATCAAACCACTTTAATGATCCCTTTTGTTAAGTTAAGTTTTAGTTAAGTTAGCAATACACTGCATTCCATTATATCACTTGAACTTACAAATTGAAGAAAAGGTGTTAATAATATAAATTAGGAATCTTTATCTATATAAAATTAATTTTGCTATTTTTTTCTTATTTACCATCAGGTACACAGAAAGTTTTAATTAAAAAAAAAAAAGTGTTACTAGTATAACTTAAAATTCATTGACTATGCGTGGCGGTACTTGTTTCTGTTTATGTTTTCACTTCTTTTGAACAAAATAATACTTTTCTGTTTGTTCAAGTGTTGACGTAAGTTGTCAACGTCAATCTAAACGAAACAAAACATGCAAGGTAACTGGATTAACAGCAAAATACTTGAACGAAGTCAGGGCGGGCCGCTAGTAATCAATAAATTTACACAACAAGACCTAACCTAATAGAGATAAGTAGCTTAATGCACTTGTATTACGAACACCAGACAGCAGAGTTATAAAAAAAATATAACGCTCGAATTCATATATTCAACATCCAGATATAAATCAAACACAAATGTTTATCATATAAATATTTGTCTAAATACGCCATCGGACCCGTCGAGTCGAGTCTTTAAGAATTGACAGAAGTATAGATGCAAATGATCCGAGAGAGATCGGGCCCTGTGATAACAATAACGGGTCATCTAGTGGAAGGGAGCGGGTGGCACATCAAGAATCATATACCGCCATATCGAGAAGTTGGACAGTTAAAGCTAGGCTGGAGTCAAGAGAAATAGCACGCCATTTTGAAATAAACTAGAAATAATACCTCACCATAAATGTGGTTTTCTTACGTGTTGTATTATGCAGTGTATATATTATAGAACACGTTTCCTTGTAATTTTCAATACATGATACATACAACAGCTCTTTAAAATGTTCTCATGTTCTTCTAATTTGAATGCAGATGTATGGAAACCTGTATCAACGTGTCAAACAGTTTCAAACGCTAGGCACTAATGTATAGGTCTTCTACTGTATAGACTAAACCTAGTTTATCTAATGTTAACCCCCAAAGGACTTGACAATGCGGACACTGAACTACACTCGCTGTACTGCAGTGTCTAGAGACTTGCAAATAGGTCGAGTGAGACTTTAGTGTTTGTTAGAGCTGAGTTTGTACAAACATCAATACTAGGTACAGTAATCCAGCCATAATAGTTCTGTTTAATCGAACCTCTTGGGTATAATCCGGAATTATTAATGAAATAGTTGCACATTGGATGGACTACGACGAGTAACGGTAAGGTTCGAAAAGGAACTGCCCACCGATCATCATCATCATATCAGCTATTGGATGTCCACTGATGGGCCTGCCCAAAATAGTGGCGCTCGCGATGATAATGGTCGAGGTGATGATCTTCGTGTTGAGGATATTGCTGTCCATCTCTGCTCTATGAATTAGAGCACTGCTTTGTATGGGTATACCGCCATCTATCCGTTCCGTAACATTAATCGCTTTACGAGACCTGGTACAAAGAGTAATCTATTCTGCCGGTACTACACAGCAAACAGTCCACCTATACCTTTAGGTATTGATATAATCAAATGAGTGAAACAATAAATACTGCTAAATCCTCCAACGTCCACGTGATAGCCTTAAAAATATAAATTTGTTTTTAAGTTCAGCATACATTGTAGATATATAAAATAAATAGTCTATCCAAGCATGTTGGTATTTGGAGGAGAGTCAAAAACGCTAGATTGATGGCGTCTATTCTTAAATCATTGCATATCAATCATCATCATCACACCAGCCATTGAAAATCCACTGCTGGAAATAGGCCTCTCCAAGAAAGTAGGGATTCCGCCGCGCTGGATTGGGCGTGTTGGCAATTGCAAAGCCCTGTGCATTTGAGCTGCACTGTTTCGGATAAATATACCGCTATCTGTCGGTTCTGGTTCTGGTAGTCGCCTCTCACGACACCTGGTGCAGTGGGCGGTGGTATCAATAGCAAATAAAGAAAAGTCTAAACTTGTGTCTTTAGACCGCTTACAACAATTAATGAGCATAACAACCATTTAAAAGGCTAATTATACTGCCAAATTCAATGTTGCGGCCATGAACAAAATTTTCCATGTCAACAAACGTATGGTTTCCTCGTGATAATCTCAAAGACAAATTAGCGTCTGTGTTGGGTTGGAAGGAAAAGAAACGCATAAAAAATATCTTGTTATTTTTTGTTTTCTTTATATGCCGGTATTGGTTTATTTTGACTTAAGGTGCAATGCCTTGAGCTAATGTTGCCAATTTCGCATTCGAGTTGATTATTTAAGTATTTATCAAAATTATAAATGTTTGTGTATTCAGTGAAGTTTGAGATTTCCTTGACATATTTTTAAAGTATAATCTTTGTAGATAATGTGGTACTAAATATTTTATTTATTAAAATAACGGTGCGATATCGCATTCGATAGTGTTTGTGTCTTGTGCTCCAAAAGTCGTTCAATCCCACTTAAGACAAATTTTGGGTATTCTTCACATAAATATGTAAATTTTTTATTCCTCTATTGTCTGATGTCCGCAACACAAGAGCTTTTAGCTAAGTCAATGTATGAGATGTAGTGTGAGTTTATTATTATTTTAATATATTGTATCTGAGTATTGATTGTAGAAGGAATTGTAAATATTAAAGTAAATTTAAGTAATCTGTCAAACATTAAGTATCAACAACGCATCCTTGTCATCTAATTGGCTTAATGTATATGACACACGGCACCAATGAAGAGCCTTTATAATTTGTCATTTTAATGCAGACGAGCATGAGTCAATGCAAACATTTTGTGCAAGGTTAGTTTCAGTCTGCTGCTTTGGGTTTATCAATTAATACGTGACGTCAGGCCAGTTGTTTATTTCATACCTCTATCGCATTCACATCGTCCAGTCTGTTTCGTAATACCTTAGGATATAGTTAGGTATCTATCCTAGTATTAATAAAATAATATATTTGTGTTGTTGTTAGTAAAGAATAGTCTCATAAAGTATTATTGTAGCTATTTTCTTCTGCATTTTGGTATCTTTGGCTTAAAAAAAATAGGTATTATTACGGGATTTGTATTTCTGTACGTTTATAACAAACTAGCTGTGCCCGCGACTTCGTCCGCGTGGTATAGTTTTTTTACCTTAACTTATATAAACTTTAAATGTCATGTTTATTTATATCGAATGAATGGCCTGAAAAACACAGTTTCAAGTTTCTAGCTCTAAAAATAGCGATACTTCCATACAATTTATCCTTCTTTTCGACCCCTTACAACCCTTATTTCGAATTAAATATTATTATTATTAATATGTCTTTTCTCAGGGACTAAAGATTGTCTGTACTAAATTTCATCAAAATCGGTTGAGAGGTTTAAGCGGGAAAGCGTAAAGAGCAGACAGACTGACAGAGTTACTTTCACGTTTATAACATTAGTAATGATAAAATCAAAACCTAATGAACCTTATAGGTCAAAAACTCTTTCACTTATAGCAACTTACATAATAAGTAACATCAGTTATTTGTCATCCCCATATTCTTATCGCTACTGCTAGCCTGCTAGATATTCTGATAGCCAGTCGTAAAATCACCTGTTTTATGAATCGTTAGGTCAGCTCTTGTCGTGATTAACGCAACGCAAGCCAATTCCGATGATGTTTACGGAAGCACATAAGTATCCGCGGAAATGGCAGCCGTGTGACCGTTGCAATTACGATGTCCTCACAAGGCCGGCGATCTGCAACGTGCCTCATCCTGTGTATAGAAAAATTCATCGATCTCATTGCTACTATATCTGTGTAACACATCTTGATTTATCCATTTTCTCTCACAAGACGTGGGACCTCGCGCAAAGGTTCTCTGCATCGGTTACTCACTCTCGCCTATTTTACCGTCAAACAGCAGTGTTTAGCTTTAAGAGAGGCAGTGAAATTACTGGGTAATGTGACCTATAATCAAACCACAACAGTGCCACTGCGCTAGTGATGACCTTAAGATAAGACTAGCGACTATAGGCTGGTAACGCTTACTATCACGGGAACGGTATGTTCGTTTGTCGACTTAGTTAAATAAAAAATATTCAACAAGAAATAATGCTGCTGAATGCTCTTTTCGGTCTTGTTCATATATTTGTTTTAGTATCTATATATGATTACTTATCAATGAAATAAATCTAATTAAATGTATTGATAAGGTATCATTTATGAATTATCATCACTCTACACCTTATGTGCAAATGTGTACATTTCAATTGCTATTGTATTGAACACGTTGTGTTTGGCATTATCATCCACTTTGATTCAGTATGTGATTACTTCATTGTCCATCTGTTGAATATAAGAACCACAACATAATTATAATACAGCTGCAGAATTTGCCTCCTTTCCAAGGCTGTCTGAAATAATTGGATGATGTTCGCGCGTGTCGCGTTCGTAATTCGAATGTTTACAGATTGTCCGCGAAGATAAAAACTATGCAGATAATGTTGTATTGTAAGTAATATTAACTGCAACCGGCCAGCGGAGTTTCAAGGTGAACATGTCATATCTCAATGTGTGCAAGTTGCGAAATGGTGAGCAGTTTCCCATAAAGTGATCAACATTTCGCATAAATTAATACAACAGTTGTGATGTGAATTTTATTGACTATATTTATAAATAATCTATTGTTTTTACTATATATATCTTTTATCTGATGGTGTCGTCATAGTTATCGAATGGCTAGCTAGTGATTTTTTTTAAATATAACACAAAATGTATGTTTGCGAATATTTTCATGATTATTTTAAAGAACGGGTGAGTACCCGTCAAATATTTAAAGGTTCAAAAGTTTTAAAATTGATTCTCATATAGGTAAAACAGTGAGAACAATCATTACGTTAAAAAGGCAATTAAAATGAAGTCCCAAAAACGATAAAAGGCAATTAAAATCTGTAAAAAATCTTATTTAAGAAAAATTAATACAATTATGATGACTATAGCAATAAAATGACAAATCGTGAGAAGAGAAAGGTTGCTTTTCCCAATCCGTAAACTATATATACTATCACGATATGGAAATGTAGTACTTAAGTTCATAACTCAGGTTCCATGCGGAAAATAAAAAGAGGCGTTAACCCTTTAATTAAACCATTTTAACACCTCTAGTGAAATGCGTTGTAAAAAAATAATTAAGCTTCCATCAGCATTCATCATTATATCAACCACTGGACGTCCTCTTCTGGACTTAGGGTTCTCCAAGTGATTTCCAATAGGACCGGTTGTATGCGGCCTGCGGCCAGCACGATCCTGCGATTTTGTCAGATTGTCTGTCCACCTCTACGTGCGCTTGCCAGTACGCGGTCTCCATTCCAGAATCATACAACTTCATTGTCCATCGGTTTTGCGCGTTAAGTGCTAAAATAAAAAGAAAAATGTGTTCTAAACAATTTTTGAAACAATCAAATAGTTTCAATTAAGCAGCAAATTTGCTTTACACCCCGCTATTTGCAGTTAATTCCTTTTAAGAAAATATAAATTATTATATAATAAAAAATCAGCTCACTCGTACGCTAAATGTCATGTCATATCATTCAACGTTAATCAAATATGCGTGCGGAAATTTCATCTCAAACAAACATCGCATGGCCACGTATAAAATGCGTGATTTGGATGCCATGTTGCATCCCGTCCGTTTGTTTTCGTTTGGTCCAATCCGAGGTTTTCCTGCGTCCAAATCGTGCGTCGTCACTTGCACATAAACAAGTCGCTCAAGGCCGACGGGTCGAAAACTGCAGTCGCATCAATACTTGCGGTTAAAGCCAGATTCAATCAATTCGACTCCACGATCCAAGATTTCGGATTAATTTATTTGCAGTATGCTTCATTTTCGCTAAATATGTAACATCTTTGCGTGTGTTTTCTTTTGAAGAGATTGCTTGTTCGCTATTTAATTTAGTATTGCTAAACTTACTGAACCCTACACTTCTTTTTTACTGATTTTTTAGGCATTCACGTGTCATTAATATGCATTCAATTTTTATAAATGTAAAACTGTTAAATTTTATCCTGTTCCTTGAAGGTAAAACTTAAAAAGCGATATATGCACCTTTCGATCCTGAATGAAATTCCTCTACGTTCGGTCCAATTGCGGAACCTTAGAAGATTACACGGCGTGTACTGGGCTGGGCATACTCTAGAAAATAATCAGCTATTCACTCTATATAGAGCATATATTCGATATAGAGCACGACATATTGGATCTCAAGGATCATTTCGGGAAGTGACACGCAACTATATAAAGTATAAAGGTATACTGCGCTTCCTAAAGCAGCTGGGCTAGAAAGATTAGGCCAACAGCCAAGAGAGACGCAAAAATGGCATAATATATCAATAAGAGGATTGGAGTTGCGAATACCTGCCCTAGTTCAATTTATCTATTCACGTTAGCATAGTTTCCGTTCGATGTACAATTATTTGATATATTCAGGCCAAATTTGAAGCATAGAGAGACTAGAACAATTCCTCTTACGTTAATTGTTTCTGCTGACTTAACTATTTCGAACTTCTATCAGCCGCTCTTGTTTCCGTACAAGTTACAAGTTCAATAAAGGAGGTTCAGTTAACTGAAAATTATTATATATCTCATAGAAACATCTGTGCGATAAGTACCAACTTAGACTATGTATCTAATAGTGTTGTGATGGAGAAGTATTTGATCAATTTGCGAATTAAAATCGATATTCGTATTGAAAAGTTTCGTAGCACGACCGTGATTATTTTCTATTAGTTTTGTTTATTTAAATACGGAGATGAATTTGAATATATATCCTGGACTAGACATAGACATGTTTAAAGAGGATATTCCAAAGAAATTTCTAATAGGATTGGTTTCCAATATGCAGCCTATATCCAGTGCAGTCTGGTTTCTAGTCAAATTGTCTCCCATCGCTCGATGGTGCGTGGACTTAATTCCAGATCTTGCCCCATTAGCTATCAGTTCTGCGTTCTATGTGTCTTTTGCAAATCAGCTAAGCTATCACGGAAACGTAAATTCTTTTTTGGATCTCCTTTCTATTATCGTATATCTTGATATTTCCACAAGAAATTCGATATGTCTACTACGTATTACGTTTTCTAAAATATCAGTCAATAAAACCGGTGTTTATTTAAGTCTGTGCCCTTGATTTGCCTTTGTTACGTTTGTCTGATCCCTTGTAACTCGATACATCTTTTCTATTTTGTTTAAATTCCTTTAAATCGATTTTGTATTTATGTAAAAAATTTACAATATAATCATATTCTAATACTTAATTTATTTTGTCGACCTCTATGAAATGAAATGAGGTTTAAATTGATTTTTTTACTAGAAATAAATCAATTTATAGGATGTAAAATCTATCAATTTTCAATGAAAAAACACAATATATAATTAGCCTAACTATTATATATATAGATTTCGCACAATATTGTGGAAAAGCCAATCGTTTTCGGCATTAAAAGACGACATGTCTACTAAGGTTTCGGTAGCATGTGTACGGAGACAGAAACTGAAGCCTGAAACTATTCATATCAGCCGTAGGACGTCAACTGGTGGACATATTTATTTTCTAGTCATTTGCTTTAAATCCAATTTACTGGTTACACAAGATCGTTAATAGCGTTAGTCTCAAATAAGTTGTAAAATAGATTATACACATCAAACTCAATGAAATTATGACGTGAAAATAAAACACAAACGCACAAGTGATATTAATAATTGACACCTTTGATAAATTAGGAAATTTTAAAAGTTTTTAACAGAGTTTGATAAATTTGTGCACAAATTTATAGTGTGTGAGGAGTTTAAGCAATTAATTTTTGGTACAATGTATAGGATGACTGTTTTTTGTTCTATCGCGCCAGAATTGTTGATTATGGTAATCAATAATATTCACACAACATCTCAAACGTTGACCTGACTCCGTGGTAAGTCGCTTAAACCACTTGTGTTACGGACATCAGACAACCGAGGAATCACAAATATAATACTTAAATACATACATCCAACACTCAAATTCAAATATCCAATATTTGTCCTGGGTGGGGATCGAAGCCACGACCCCTGGCGCATAAGATAGGATCACGGCCATCTACACCATCGAACCCGTTGAATAGATCTCTTACTGCAATTTGATAAAGAGAAATTGATATTAATCTAGAAGACCAGATAGGTTACTTTTTCAATACAAACCTCATTGATCAAGTTTCGTCCAACCTCTCAGTTCTTATATATATAGAATTAATACAAGTCCATTAAAATTTCCACGCGAGCTTAAAGTAATCATTGCCATCCTTTGGAGGCATGGTGGCAGTCACAAAGCATAGCTTCGCGACGAGGATGCTGCTGCCTGTCCCCGCTACTGTATTTGAGCTATAGTCCGAGTAGAGTAGGCAGGATGGATATACAGTTATTTGTCGGTTCCGTTATCTCAGTCGCCTCCGAGGATAGGACACCTGATACAGAGGGGAGTAACATTCTACTCTGCCGTTATCCACGCTTCAAGTAATAAATTTTACATATTATTATACGACATGAAATTAATACTTAGGCTATAAAAAGATGTTTAATATCGACCTTAGTTTTGACTTATTACCGATATTCCAAGTGTTAAATATCAATTCAGTTTATGAAGATGGTAATGTTTGATAAAGACTATCCATTTTATTTGTAGCACACAATATGCTTCTGTCGCGTGATGACTTTTAAGTTTGCGGGTTTAACAGTTAAAGGAGCATATACGGCCTGTGAAAGCTGAAGTTTGGAAAGTTTTGCCTGCTCAGTAGCGGGCGGCTATTGATTTTGCTGGCCCAATTCCGTCGTGTGTGCCTAGACTCTGGACGTGGGCTAGATTTATGGGACTGTGGAGCCGCGTTAAACGAGATGCCGTAGTGTTTGCCCTGGAACTGACTGGTCAGGAAGTAGGGCGTGTGGGTGGTATAGTGTCGGGTACATTTGAAACTGGACCTTTTTATCATGCTATTATATTTCTATCTATGTATGAACTATCGGCAGAGTAAAATAGTACCTCCCACTGTTCTAGGTGTCGTTGTGGTCCGACAAATTTATGAAATAAATCCCACTTTTCCCTACGACTGCTATAATGATGATGATAATGTATCTAGGTAGAATTATAAAGGTGTTTTATAAGACTAAGGTTCATGGATGGTTTCGTAAAGCTATACTTTGGAGGACATTCGATGACGGAAGTGAAGTAATTTAAAAAGAGGGTTATGGTCTTCTTTCAATCGGCGTTTGTGTATGAACAGATTAATGAGTTGAGGTTGCAAAGAAGATATGTGTAAATCGGACATTCTAACATATCGTTTCATAGAGATGAGGTCTATCAGAAATAAAATCATGGAATTATTCAGATAAAGGTTTTATATACAAATTTACTATTTTTGCATATTATTCAGACCGATGAAAAGACTTCATAATAATTTACAATGGCATAAAGCAGTGGGCGAGCGTGGGCACGCAATCTTCCGACGCCCACCGCGGCCGTGTATCAAAAACATCATGCTTCACTGCAGCGCACCGGGGCACTTTCGCCGGCCACGTTATACTATGCTCCTGTACGTAGAGAGCGCCGCAATAAAAACTTAAGTGGAGAAGCAGTCGATGACGGAACCCAATCGTATTTAGGCCACGTGCCACATTCAGGATGAAAGCTGATAATGTAGTGGTTGCTAGTCTGGCGCTAACCTTTTATTTATATTTGCGTGTCCTCATAACCTGTTTTCGAGATCACACTGGCAGTGGAAAAACATGGTGCATTCATCACAGTGAGTTCACTTGGGTCACACAGATTTATCTATGCATATTTGTACCAATGTTATAAATTTAGAGTTTGTTTGTTTCGGTGAACTTGCTAGTGCCCGTTTAGATCACTAAATTCAGATCAAATTTAAATAAAATTTCAGGAAGGCTATAGGCTCTATCCTACTATACAATGACCAATAATAAACGAAGTCGCAGCGTTAAGCAAATGTCTATCCGTGCGAAGTTAAGACGGTCTGCTAGCTTAAAAATGTACTAGCTATGCCCGCGACTTCGCCCGCGTATAGTACTTTCTTTGGGCACCATACTTTTTTACTTAAACTTATATAAAGTTTGAATGTTATATTTCTTTATAAATACAAATCAATAGCCTAAATAATAAGTTTTAAGCTTATAGCTCTAACAATAGCGATACTTCGATACAACTTTCCATCCCCCCTTTCGACCCCTTTCAACTCTTCGTCGAATGAAAAAGTAACCTATGCTCTTTCTAAGACTATCCGTGTACCAAATTTCATTTAAATCGGTTCAGTAGTTTAGGCGTGATTGCGTAACAGACAGACAGACAGAGTTACTTTCGGATTTATAATATTAGTAAGAATTTGAAGTGTTTGATGTTTATTAACAATAAACGTGTGGTCTTATATCCCCCCCCCCCCTTAACCGGGATTAGAAATCATTCATTAAAAGATTTGCTGTAGGGAAGAACAGGATTGTTCACTCCGTTTGTACGTTTGTACCCATAGAACCGACAAATGGCGGTATACTAAGCAATGTAGCTCAAATGCACGGGGCGGGGGCAGTCTCTTCACGAAGCTACGCTTTGCGAATGCCTAGTATCTTTAACACGGTGTTAATGGAAAAACATGCTTAGGGAGGTCTATGACCAACCGTGATCGTTCAATGGTTGAAGATTATGATTGAGATTAAAAGTAAACCCATTTGCAAGTTATTCTTTTATATTTTTTTCTTTGCTTGTGTGGTACCGGTAGAGTAGAATAGTAACTCCCTCTGTACCTACCTGGTGTCTTACGAGGCGACTGGGGTACCAGAACCGACAGATGGCCGACAAAGGCATCATTCACAGGCGGGATTGGGGTGCATTCGGTCACAAAGCTACGCTCTGCGATTGCCACCACGCTTGACCAGCGCGGTAATTATAGGCATATTCCCCCCCTTTTTTTGGTGGCCTATGGACGTTTAATGGCGGCTATGATGATGATGATGATATATTTTATTTGTTGTTGCGTGTTTCTCCCTCTCTACTATTAAATACCTGTTTTGTATGTTGCAATCTTAAGTCAGAAGTCAACGTAAGTCATTGTAATATGACTGTTTATTGACATCTTGTCTAGTCACAAGATGTATCATCGACAAACAATTGCATATATATAACGTTGTTTATACATACTTTTACATAAATACATTTTTGTAAGCATACATTTATTTGACCGGCCCGATGGCGCATTCGATAGTTTCCCTGTCTTGTGCACCAGTGGTCGTAGATTCGATCCCCACCTGGGATTAACTAATTATTAACTATTTTTGAGCATTATATTTGTATTTCTTCTGTCTGATGTTTGTAACACAAGTGCTTCGTCACTGAGTCAGGTCAACGTATGAGAATTTTAATATAAAATTTTATATAAACAGGGAAGTAACAATGAAGCCACGATTGTATACAGTAACTTGAATACATAAAGATTTAGTATTATTTATTATTAAGATTAACTGAACATAACTGAAAGCGTTATATAAAACATAGATGGAAGGCAAACACTTATATAAGTTTTCTAAACTCTACAATAGAGTCACCGCCTCGGAATGTTGTTGCTGCAATCGAATCGATTAAAAGGCTCCGATTCGTTTTAGCAACGTATTACTGGTGTTAGTTTTACCTATACATAAAATTCGAGGTACAAACGTAGAGACGATTATATAAAAGTAGAGCATCGATTATCCAAACCATTTGGAGGGCATGAGTCAAGTTTTTTTTTTGGGTAAATTAAAATTATATTATTTATACCAAATTATATTATCCATACGTAAATTAATGAAATATTATTCTTTAATTGAATCTCTATTGTATATATTTAAAAAATTAGAGAAACTTAAAGTACTATTAACTTTTCGTATGTTATGTTGTGGGAATTTATTTATTATTATTTATAGTTTTAAATATATGTGGGTGTCTCTCACTTTTTCACACCACAACGAATTATAATTGAATTTAACAATATGCATCAAAATCACACATATTTCTGGACATTTACGCAGTCGAATTTAAGAGAAAATTTAACTGGACGGTATACGTGACCACCACACAATGTCACGAGTGATCAAGGATGTGTTATATTTTTGAACTAACTATCTGACTAATTATTTTGTAATGTCTTCAACGACAACAACAACAGACGTGGGTGTACTGGTGAGGTATATACACTGTGTTGGTGTGACAGATAAGCCATCATCATTATTGCAGCCGTGGACCGGTCCCTGATGGACATAAACCTTCCCAAAAAAGGGGGAAGTTTGTCCATTATGTTCGTGTTGCGCAGGCGTGGAGGTAATCGCTGAAAGTAGCTTCGTGACAGGAAAGCTGTTGACCATTTTCTCCCTATAAATTATTTCAAGTGGATATACCGCAATATGTCAATCCCGACCTGGCACAAGAAGAGGTATTATTAAAATCCGCTGATACCCCACGAGTAAATACGAGTAAGGTATTGGAATGTATCCATCCGAAGTAGTGTATCTTAAATGCAATAGATGAGGATCGTTAGGTTAGCAATTAGTGTTGCCCAAATTCAGCCTTGGTCTTGCGTTTTTGCAAGACCAAGACCAAGAACAAGACCGCGTATTTTTAGCAAGACCAAGACCAAGACTGACCGTGCAAGACTTGAGCAAGAACAAGACATAGCCTGCAAGACTCTTGCGTCTTGCAGCTAAGACTTAGCGCTATTTCACGGAGTAGTTAGGTGTAACAGTTCGGTGTATAGGTACGCTTAGGAATTCTATGAGAAGCAAAAAACTATATCAAAGAATATGAAAAACTGGACCTATGCGCATTACGACTAATACCATAAACATACCTACATAGCGAATAAAAAAATATCCATTAAAATCAAACTGAGTGCATGCATAGTTATGTTTTAATCATCGGCACTTTGATAATGCGGCATCAAAGGTTTTGTACTTACTTCTCAAAGAAATTTCCGCTTTCTTCTCAAAGAAAGAAATCCGCTTTTCGGAAGTACATGGTTATGATACACGCGCCGGCGGCTTCTTTTGAAATCATATATGTACAACAATCGTTGCCGCCGCGCCGAAATCACAACATTTGACACTATTTTATGGCCGCCACAGGGCGTAGGTATACTCATGCAAAATAATTTCGAATTTTAAAAGTACCTACAGGTGTTCCAAATAATAAATAAGTTTCAGAGTGCTTAGAATGAAATTGAATACATTATAATGATCACGCAAGTAGTATTATGATTACGATAAAATGGTAAGGATAGGTAAGTAGATGTCAATAATTTATTCTAGTAAGTACCTATATATTATAATATTGATTATATGGTTTTAAACTAATTACTTATAAGATATTAATTATAAGATATTATTATTAAGAAACAGTTACTTCCATGAAAAACGACATATAGGTCAGTTGATTTTTGAAAATTTCTTATCAAATCTTCAGTAATTTATTAATCGGCTTGATCTTCACTATGGCTATGTTATTTCAAGCTCACAATGTTTCAATTCTAATACGTTTTTCTAAGATTTAAAATAAACTTTAATAAATAGTAATTGACTAATTGGTAATTGCAAGACCTGCAAGACTCTTGCTGCAAGACCAAGGCCAAGACTGGGAGCGCAAGACCAAGACCAGGTGTACTGGCGCAAGATCAAGACCAAGACTGGCTAAGTCTCGTCTTGTTCTTGCATTTGGGCAACACTATTAGCAATACCTTTGCTGTACATTTGCCAACTCGCCTGCTCAGTGTGACTAGATTCTATGTTACTCCATCACACCGGAACTGCCGAGCATTGATAGCCACGATCCCATGGAATAGATCCTGCTTTTTGATTGTTTAATTTGCAAGATCTTTGTAATGCCCCTGTTGATTGTCATCCTTGACACGATTACTTTAAGCTTCCTATCTCGGAATCAAGTCGCTTTTTAAGATGTACTGTGAATTTATTGTTATGTTAAAGTTGCAAAGCGAAACCACCGCGGTTTCGCAATCAATGTAGCCTTGATCTGTCACCATAGCGACATAGCCACGTGTATTTCTTGCCTTGGCCGCCGATAAGACTCGATAACGCATACCATAGAATGCCTAGCACAATCCAATCTGCTTGAACATGCCACCATGTTGAATTGCAGTTCTAGTTATTATTTTGATAATGGTATTGTTCCTTGCACAACTTACGTAAGGTAGTTCGAAAGAGATTATAATAATGTAGAAAATACATGAGGAAAACTAAATACAAAGGATGTCTGCACCTCACTTATTTCTATCGCCACATAAAAATATTCACAGTGCTGTGGTATAAGGGGTGGGAGCTATGGTATATTCAAGCCATAAAGACCTAATACAAAAGTCGTCTGATTTCTTACCTTACTCTCACCTATTTCTACCGCCAAATAGCAGTGTTAGCATTGCTGTGTTCTGATTTGGCAAGGGTGAAAGGCAGTGAAATTACTAAATGAGACATAATATTTTTAAGTCACAAGGTTGGCAACGCGCTAGTTGTATCCATGTTTTAATATGATCGTCTCTAGGCTGCGGTGACGTTTACTATCACGCAGCCGGTATGCCTGTTTGTCGACCATTCTATTAAAATAAATTAAATAATATTTAAAAATATGATTGTATTTTTGGTAATGAGTAACTTCAAATAATCATCATAATTATCATAGTAGCCGTAGAGGGAAATACTCCCATATCTACCTCGATCGATGGCTACGCGTCGTGGCAATACGCAGAACGTACTTTCGCGACGGGATTACTGCTGCCCATCCCCGCCCGGCTGCGTGTGAGCTACGCTGTATCGGATGGGTTTTTCTGCCACCTGTCAGTTGCGGTATCAATCATCGAATCAAGTTTGGCGGTATTCCACGGCCAATTTAACTGGTTTTGAATTACCGATAGACCTTTACATTATCTGTAACAGACTTTTAATTATAATAGCAGATCGCCAGGAATAGACTTGCGTAGTTTCCGGTTCCATGAGGATACATAAAATAAAGCTGATGTTACTGGATAATAATGTAGATTTCCATTTGAGAATGAATTATTGTAATTCATCGAGTAACTTCTGATTATATATTTGTTACTAGCAGTGCTCCGCGGTTTCACTCTCGTATTTATCCTGTCCGTGACAATATGGGGATATAGTGTTATCTATGTCACTTGCTGATAATGTAATTTTCTATTCATGAAAGAGTTTTTGGAATGCGTTCAGTAATTTCTGAGTTTGTTTCTTACAAATGTTTAAAAAATCTATGTTTATAGTCTATGTTTTTTGTAAAGAATTAGCTCTTTAAAGGTGATTTTTTTTTAAATCGGTTCAGTAGTTTTTTAATTTTACCGTTACAAACAAACAATCAAATATTTCTTCTTTATAATATTAGTATTCGTTATAAATGTATATAAACTATAACTTAACCCTATTTCTGGTGTACGTTCTATTTCTTATTAATGTATTATTATATAATTATTCTTATTAATATATTATTATTCTTGTAATATTATTATTTTTATATCATATGTATTCATTGCGTTTTTTTATACAAATATGTATGTAACGGTTATCTATTTTGTATACATATTGTCTGCACCACTATATATATTTTTGCTCTATTTTGTAATGGTTGACTGGGAGATAATACCAACTGGCATTAAGTGCGCCATTTCTACATTTTGTAATATTTTGTACAAAAAAGTTCAAATGAGGTCTGCCTCATTGCATATCTCCGGTATATAATATCAATATTATAGTATTTTTGTCTTCTTGCGATATTCATCATGATAAATTTACTATCTTCAAAGCTTTACACTTATGTTTATTTAATCTCTACAAACTACGGAATACGTTTATCTACGCAAGAAATCTTATCTCAAGGGGTTCTACCAATGTATACTATAGTTTTGTATTTTATCAATTTCCTTGTGTTGTTTTATACACTTAAATTGTGAATTGGTGGCGTTTATCGTATTTTCACCATTTTTTGTGTTACGTACTTTGAAGGACATGTTAATATTTTTCTTCGGGACGCGTGGAGATATCAATTTAACATTTTATTATCATCTAGTAATGCCGTAGTACTGGTAGAGTACAATAGTAACTCCCCCTGTACCAGGTGTCGAAGGATGCGACTGGGGTACCGGAATCGATAGATGGCGGTATATACATCCGAAGTAGTGTAGCTCAAATGCAATATGGCGTGATGGGGCAGCAGCATTCCCGTCGCGTAGTCTATGCTCTGCGATTGCTATCACGCTTGACCAGCGCGATAATTATTAAGCAAATTCCTTCTTTTTAGAGAGTCCCTTGGCCACCAGTAGACGTTTTACGGTTACGATAATAATGATGATCTTGTACTTATGTCTGACTAAAACCGTGGGGGGCCGGCTGAGTAGAATGAGTTGTTTCAAAAAGAAAAATATAACAAACCACACTTGCCCGAAAAGAAATGTATGAAAAGTTTATATTCTACTATTATGTGTTTGCATCGAGAACTTATTTATTAATGAATTCTTTAAATGCACTTCGACAACATTTCTCTATTTACTATTTTTATTTTTAGCAGATAGTCTTTTTCAGGAAATCTTTTTCATTAACCATTGAAATATCTTCTTTTAAATCATTAGTACAGTAAAAACGAAATCCTTGACTGAAAACGTTGAACGTAGTACTAAAAAGTGTTGTACCAAACCGGCGACCCATACTAAGTGAGGCCCATGGACAATTGCAATTTAGCGTCGCCGCCGACTAATGAGTTTTGTAAGGAAACCCATCGGTCGTGCCTGAATCAGTGAGGCGCGGAGGTTTTTTGCAGCAAACGTCTGTCAAGTCCGGCCCGTTGCGGCGCCAGATGAGGGGGACATGAGTACGCACGCGCCCGCTGACGTTGCACAATTCACGGCGGGCCTCTAGTAGTGAGCAGAGACGCGGTTCAGACGCGGCCGGCCCCCCTTGCCGGCGCCCCCCGCCGCCCTCCCGGCACACCCGGCCCCCGCCGCGCCTTCAGTTGCTCCGCAGCTGCCGCGCGCGTTCGTCGCATATTCAATGCGACCCCGCTGCCCCTCTACCATAATATGGATATACACCACATCCGCGCTCTTATCAACATCCAGTTCTTATATCTGTGGTTTTGCGAAGTCTTCGACAAATATAAATGGATTATATTGTAAAGTGCTTCAAGAAACCAATAGTTTTGTAAGGTCCGCATTGGAATTTCTAATATGGCAATCCGTGGCGCGCCGACGTGTTCGGCACATGGCTTCGTAATAATATGGTGCTGTCGGAAATTACGTCACGAAATACTACTACCATGTCTACGGTAAAGCGAGAGTGTAAATATTGAGTTTTTGCATAATTTAATACCTGATATAGTATACGGAGTTTATCGGTAATCCTGTGGCGCGGCGAGGGCGGCACGGCGCACTCGTGGCGTCCACGTCTACGCTGTATTGTGGCGGGTTTTCGCTCCTAAATGGTATCGTACGAAATAATTAATCGGATCCTAATAAGAAATATTTTTCGAATTCGAATACTCAACCGTGACGCACTGTGTGCATGTGCATTAATAAGACATTTACGAGCGTCATGTTGCATTCTAGTGAACAAAAAGTGTTTTGATATACGAATTGTATGTTTTGAAAAGTGATGTTTTGCAACTGATGTTTTGAATTCTCGAGTATATTCGTAGCTGCTTTGTTCGGAGTACGATTTCAACCGAGGTCACTGGCTCAACAAAACGTTGGCTAATCACTTCGCACCGCTGAATGAATTGCTCGACTCAATAACCATGATCAAAGTCCAGTAACTTATTTTGTTTTGTTTTTATACATGTCTGCACTGAGGGAGACGCTAAGTTAGATTTTATTGCGTAAATACTTGTATGAGCAGTTTGCAAAGTTATTCAAAGCATAACAAGAGCCACGCGGAAAATGGCGGGTCCTTGCCGCCATTCTGCAGAACTTGCTCCCGTGTGCATGCCCACGGGGCTGAGTGCATGTGTGCGCGTTGTCATAGTGCAAAGTGACTGCGGCATGCTGTCGTTCTAGTAGTGCTCTGTGCCGTAGGCGTGGCCGGAGACATTCTTATGCTTGCTGATTTCCTGGTACTTACAGAGTATTTTCTTGTGTAGATACCGGTGATAAATTGCTTCCTTTGGTATACGTCCTGTTTTTTCCCTTGAATATTCCTTTTTAAACTACACTAACATTCACCGGCCTTAATTATCTGTTTGGGAACGAAATTGAGAGTAATTTCTTCTGTTTGTGCGTGTAGAAATATATGAATGAATCAGTGTCACCTGTTTGTGCATACATACAGGTGGTTCGTTAGGTATTTATTGATTACGCAAATATCAACAATTATTAAAAAAAAACAGTTGTTAAAAGGTTTATAATTTCCTAGTAATCATTTCAATAGAAAGTAACTGTATAACATATAAAAAGGTAAAAAAAGGTTTAGCTATTACAATATTTCGCTTTCGAAAACATGTGTTACATCAAATTGATATTACAATTGACCAGACGGCAAATATTGAAATGAATTCATAACCTGCATTGTATAAAGTTATGAAGCATTTTAATCAGTGCACAGGAGAAATAGAAAGGTTATGCAACGGGAGAAAGCCACGTGGCACTCCACCTCTTTATGCGCATGTCAGAACAATAAATCCATGACAACGCTCCTAAATTACGGGCGATTAAAAAAGTTTTATTTAATTCTCGATATACAGGCTATTACGCGTTCGAATTAGAAGTATATTCAAATTGTTCCAGTTAGATTAGTTAACACAGCAACAAAGTTTGGTCGGCTAATAAAAAAGTCATCGGAATAAACAAACGATTGCACCTGTACAGCTTCAGGGAGCTCATGGACAGTGCAAACATTAAATGGAAATTCACTTTCCCATTAGAAAGTGCACGTTAGGCGTTATTCAATTAAAAGTTACTCGGCTGGCCACGTGGTGTAGTTGTCGTACTGCGCATGCCCGCGCGTACTCTCAGCTGTGATCTAAGAAAATCGTTACTAGTTACTAGCCTCATCGCACCCATTTTCCTGTCACGTGTTCAGACGCACTTGAAAAGTCGATGCTGATCTAATCTGCCCCCATATGCATTCGTCTTTGTGGTATCGCGGTCATTGCCGTTTGTATGCTGATTCCATGCTCCAGGATCGTTTGTTGGTTACTTTTGGTTACATTCTTGTTGGAAAGCGAATGGCATTAAATTTCCGTTTAGCATAACCTACCTAGATTGAACTTATTCTCTCACTAGATTTTGGTCTGTCTGTGACTGTAGTTAGTCTTGAGAGGCCCGATGGCGGAGATGATCTTGTGCGCCAAGGGTTGTGAGTTTGAGTTGTGAGTCCTGCCCAGAGCAAATATTTATATGATGATTTTTGTTAAGTACCTGGTTGTAAAATATATGTATTTATTTAGTATACTTGTGATTCCTCTGTTGTCTGGCGTCCGTAACACATACTTTAAGTTGCTTACCACGGAGTCAGGTCAATGTATGAGATGTTGTGTGAATTATCGTCATCACCAGTGTATTCATGTATTTTGCTATGAAATTGTAGTCCTTGAGTTTATTTAACACCTGTGCATATTTTAAAACATAGATTAATGAGAGCTGATAAATTTACTATGGTATCTTATCGGCACCACCAAATTACGCGGCCTACTTTAAATCTCTGTGTTAATTCTAATCATGGCATTGCAGATGGTCACTGATATTCCATCCAAAGCAGTAATCGCAAAGTGTCATCACATGATTTCTTTGGATTTTTATCCTCCATTCTTTTTTTTAGATTAATCATAAAACAACATACATGACAGAAGAAGCATTGAATGGTTTCAATTTCGAATCTGTATAATGTGATATTCCTTTTACGTGAACGTACCTATGTAACCTTGAAAATAAATAGAAATATTTACTTTAACGTGAAGTAATGATTATAATTAAGGGAAGGAAGGAAGATTGATGAATTAATAATATTTATTGTAAACACTTCGTGAAGTGAAAGCAGCGATATAGATGTGTAAGATAAGATATTATATTATTCGCTTAATCTAAATAATGCTTGTGAAGTTATTACAGGGCTTTTCACATTATCTCTAGTTATAAATTACCTCCAAAGGCTGTCAGTGAAGTCGCAAAGTTCAGCTTTTTATCTCTATATATTTAGGTCGCGGTCGAGCATGAACAGCTCGCGTGTCTGATTTACTAGATTTTATTTTCTCATACTTCTTCATTATTACGATGATCACAACAAAGCTAACCTCGAAGGAATGTTATCAAATCATATTACGTATTGTGTTTGGCTTTATTTTGATACCGGACAACTTTGCCAAGTTATATTTGCTCTAACCAGAATTTCACGTGACTTTTTGGTATGCAGTTTTCTTATTTAGTTTTCACTTATGATCGCTGCTCGGATCTGTGCCAATTCGACTTTCTCTCCCGATGCATCGGGTCCAATAAATCTTTTGCTAGTATGATATAAATCAATTATGGCCATGAGAGCTGAGGGCAACGGGACGCTGCATAGCGAAATGCAATAAATACTTAATGGGGTTTTGCATGATTTATAATTTTATTACAGGCTTTATTGATGTGCGCCTCAATATATTGCGGAGACTTCAGATCAATGGCTTGATTTCAATTTATTCTGCAGTTTAAATTCTGAAACGACTGTTGTCCTATTAGAGTTTTGTTTATACTATAAATACAAAACTCGTGAGTGCGGCCTTGATTGACCATGTCTGGACGACCTTGTGAAAGACGAATGCCAGTTCTACGTCCGTAACAATTACAACTGGAATTATATACCATTTGACATTAACGAGATATACTGCAATACAACTTTCACAGTCGCTCGCCTAATGAGCTCTTGCAATGTTGCTACATCGCGGAAGCGTCTACCTTACTTCTAAACACGGAAGCCGCGACTTATACAGATAAATGCACCGCTGTATTTATGTTAATAAACTTGCCTTTACCATTATCTCCCTTGATCAAGCCATCGATGAGTCGCTTGTGCAATTTGTATATTGTTTCTGCATTCTGTTTGCAATCAACGTCATGACGAATGAGAACATCCTCCTCGCAAACCAAGATGCGGCCATTCATCTCCTAACAATGGATTCAGACTTCCTTTCGTTGGCGTTCTTTTGTTTCTGCATTAAATCTCGTCGATTTTTTGCTAGTTTTATCTGTATAATGTATACGGTGGTGTTTTTGTTGGTGTTGTATTTGCAAAAATCCGTATTCGGATTCGTGTGGTCTTAAAGAGGGGACTAGCTGTGCCATGCGGTTTCACCCGCGTAGTTCCAGTTTCTTCGAGAATATGGGGATAAAATATAACCCGTACTGCTTGCTGTTGATGTAGTTCATTAGTGAAAGAAATTTCTAAATTATCCCTTTAGTTTTTGAGCTTATTCGCACGAACAAACCCTTTGTTGTTTTTTTAAATAAAAGTAAGTAATTCCGTATAAAATCAGCTATATACCAACGAAATAATCGTAAAAATCCATCCGTTTCCGTTTCAGAGATTAGCAAGAAAAATCGTACATCTATTGTCATAAAAAAAATACATCTATACTTTCATAAACATTTAATTTTATTTATATGTATAAATATGGATACGGTAAAAATAAAACTAATTTATTATAAACAGCAGTATCAAAACCTATGCCGGCGTCAGTAAGTTCTGCAGCCGGCGTCAGGTGAAGGTCACGGTCGGTCTCGCGGCTGGACGCGGAATCACATGATTGGTGTGACGTATGGCGAATACTCACGCTCATTGGTTGGCGCATGGCGCCGGTGTAATGCCGGTGATTGAATGCACCTTCATTATACAACAGCATTAATAAACCATCCGAAAGAAATTCACTATAGCACTATCCATCTCCAAACTTACCTTGTTTCACAAAGGTTGCGCACAACATTGTCATCGTCATCATCATCCGGTAAAATTCCCACACCTTCTCATACCCGACTCCGTGGTAAGTAGCTTAAAGTACTAGTTTTACGGATGCCAGACAAGGGAGGAATTACGAATATATTACTTAAATACATATATTATTACAAATATACTACTTAAATACATAAACATCCACTGATGGACATGGGCCTTCCCGAAAAAGGAGGAATTCCTGGTCAAGCGCCACTCGCCACCAGGCAATCGTAGAACGTAGCTTCGGGATAGTTCGCATACACACGCTCTTGCCTCTTATGACACCGGGTACAGGGAGAGGTGCTCTTCTACTTAGCCAGTGTTCCCTAGCAAACACATTGTACATTGATGAACGACGACAATATGCGTCGTGGAAAGTCCATAAATAACCACCTCACTATTGTTTATGTGTGCATTAGTAAACCAATAAAACGTGATCAGTCCCGTGATAGACATTAAATAACAACTGCGATTGACTTGTTGATTGAAACAAGGTGTTGCATATCGAAAATGTTTCAGAATTCGGTCTACACGTGTATCTGACTACATTGTGTCAATGCCATATTGCAACTCTGATAGCAAATAATAATAATAGTAATACATTCACACAACATCTCATATGTTGTTCTGAGTCCAAGTCAGTCGCTTAAAGTCAGCAATCACAAATATAATACATAGTAAAATACACATTTAACACAACATACACAGAACAAACACTAATATTTATCATGTAAATGTTAGTCCTGGATAGGGGTCGAAACCACGATCCTTGAAGCACAATATAGGATCACTACCTGCGCCATCGGCCTCAAAATAGGGATACGGTATTTCATGAAGTTGGATCGGTTTTTGTTAACACTTTTCATAAGCCCGTGACCTTAAGGCATCTTGGAAAGGAGATTCATATGTAAATGTTATTCTCAGTGGTACCAAGGCCAGAGTGACAAGTGAATCAGTAAGGTCGCTTGTATTAGCGCTTGGAAGAGCGGCCTTGCTCTCTTAATGTTTACCACATATTGTAGCTTCCTGTTTGGTCATATTGTGGCGCGAAAAAAGGTTATCGTCCACTCTTGTTGTTCGGGTTATTTCATTTGTTATCACTACTCTTTTGATTGAAGGATGGTCGTGTGTTACCGGTTAAGAATATCTCCCCCTGTACCAGATGTCGTCAGAGGAGACTGAGGTACCGGAACAAATAGCGGTAAATCCAATCCAAAGAAGTGTAGTTCACATGCTAAAAGCTACGCCCCGCCATGGTCACCACGCTTGCTCAGCGCGGCAGTTATGGGAAAATCCTCCTTTCTTGGGGAGGCCTATGTCCACCAGTGGAAGTTATGCGGCTGCTACGATGGTAATGATTACTTAAATACGCCCCATCCATATACAAATTGACGGGCCCGATGGCGCAGGTGGTAGTAATCTTTTCTTGTGCTTTGTAAGAGTTGATCCCTACAGAACAACAATTGTTATGGATTTTTGTATTTGTTCTGTGTCTAGATTTTTAATTTGTATTTCTTATGTAATCTTCTATTGTCTGATGTTCTTTACATAAGTGCTTTCAGTGAGTTATCTCGGAGTCAGGTATGAGATGTTGTGTGAGTTTATTATTATACTAGCTGCCCGCCCTGACTTCTAATGAATTCATATAAATAATAATTTATACAACATCTTATACATTAAACTGAGTCTAAGATTAGCGCAAATACTTAAAAACGATTGCACCAAATTGATAATATTCTTTTTGTTTTGTTTGTAAATTGTCCGAACCACGATTGTATGGAAACATTGTGTATTTCCTCGTGCAGTATGCAGGTAGGTAGTTTGAAGGTAAGAGACCGAAGAATGAGGTTGAATCTCACACAATGACGTGATCAAACTTTGCTTTGTAATATGCTACCCGGACGAAGTCGGGGCGGGCCGCAAGTAAGTTCCAAATGTGACAAATATATGTGCACTTGTTTTGACACTCCATAAACCAGATTTTAAAGCGCTGTATATTTTTTTATATACATTTATTAGACCAGGTCGAAAAACAAGCACTCAGTCCGCGTGATGGTAAGCGTCACCGCAGCCTGTAGATTCTTGTAAAACAACTCGTACAAAGGTAACACAAGTGCCTTGCCATTGTGAGTTGTTGATATTGTGTCACTTTACTAAGTAATTCCCTGCTTCTCTCACCTTTCAAACCGAAGTGCGGAGCGATGCGAACACTGCTATTGGCGGTAGTAATAGATGAGAGTGAGGTACCAATGCAGACGACCTTTGTGAGGTCTACCTCATGTGATTTATTAATTGTTATGTATTATCTTTGCACTGTCTATTATTATATAACTGTCTGCTGTTCAAGTATAGCCATTAAAAGACGAGACAGGAAACCAACAAGAACAAATTTCTAACTCGAAGCTCTAGAAAGGTAAATAAATCAGATCAAATAATAGAGCTTTATTGAATCTGTGAAATATAAACTGGCCAATGAGAGAAGTGGTTCTAGATAAAGGGCTGTCACTTGCAAAGTACTATTTCATATTTAATGGCCTTATAGCGGTTCTTTAGTATCTACTATTACCTAAGAAGCCTGTAGAATAAACAGATAAAAGAATTGTTCCGAAAATAAACTTAGTAAAGTATTAAGATTTTTACTACGCACACATTGTACGCTTATCACGTAGTAATTAAATAAATTGGATTATTTAATGCAATATATGGCTTTTATTAACATTAATGTCGCTTTTGTCAGTATAAATGTACCGCAAATTCATAAGTTATTCCGTTATATGCAATTATTTCATTATTAATGAACACTTTGTCTGTTACCCATAATAGCTTTTCGTTATTTCTGATATATCTAATGTGTTAATGTGGATTTTAATACCTATTATCTCTTCTCCCGTGTAAAGTTCACTTCGCTTTGTAAACATAAATCAAGGATGTTTGTCCTTTTTTATGCTTCTTTGATCGTTCAATAAAAACGTTGTTTGTTTAGGATTTCAGCTGGCTCGTTCGTGTCTCACAACATTGGTTCGACCTTCTTATTCTTTGTTTATGTTTGCCTTGTTATCTTCATCACTGCGCTGTCTATACTAGTTGCCTCTAATATTATTTTCTATAAATATATAAGCTAGCTATTTGCTATAAAAGATAGTGTAATCATTACCATTTGATACTTGCGAAATGTTTAAACCCCACCCGTTCCGGCCCAACTCTCTCGAGATTGTAGTCTAGACGGAGAAATACGATACACACGGTATATCTCGGCTTACGGCACCAAAACCGAGATTAGGCCTTGAGCATACTGGTGCATGTGTTTGTTTAGCTACTGTGTTTCGTCAGTAACAAATCGTGAGTTCTCACCGTTTCATCTAAGGTCCATGAATTATAATTTCAACCGGTAGATTGTTTTACACGCTTATGTCATCACAGAGACTAGTCTAGCGTCGCTAAGTTTGCGACCTAAAGATGTTATGACACATACAGTAATTTCACTGCCTTTATTACCCTTAAAACTGGAACACAATAATACCAACATTGCTGATGCTGGGCGGTAGAAAGAAGTGAGAGTGAGGTAATATGTATAAGCGACCTTTAAAAGTAGTTCACCTCTATTAAATGAATGACTCAACTCGACTATCTAATCTTTAAACACAATTTGGAAGAGCTTTCAATGATGCTGTTTTAGAATTCGTGAGTTAATAAAATGGTGACATACAGTCATATGGCTGGCAGCTGAGACACGGTGAAGACTTGTACGGCTGTTGTCGTTTTAGTCTGTCAGTGTAATCTTTTGTTTTTATTTCTGCAATTAGGTTAAGAGTTTCGGTGTTTTTGAAGAAGATAAATTAATTATTATTATTATTATATGGTGCAGAATTGTAATTCTGTCTACTCTGACTACTATAGCTGAGGAATAAGTGTTATTTTACCTTGCTAGGTACACAACGGACCTGCCTTGTACTAGTATCACCATTAATCAAGAGCGAGTAAGATGTACACAGAAGGTCAACTAACTCATGTTAATGTCCAGTAACGAAGATGTATTTGCGTCGTGATTTTGATCACGATCGCATACCTGAACTGGTCTACCTTGACATACTGAATGCTGCTCGTCACCGTGGCTCATAATCCTGGGCAGTGGATATTGTACATTCCTCGAGCCCTTTGCCGTGAGAGTGTTTATTCGTTCTTTTGTCTCTAACCTATAAACTTCATATGAGCATACAGTTTTTTCTCATAATTTATGTCCAAATAACTATTAAAGAATATATTATATATATTCAATTTGGTGATATCTTTCTAGGATAAAAACGCATGCATACAGTTTCTCAATACATTTTTATTTAAGTATGTAGATTTTTATTTGCTGCGATATGGGGTATGGATACAGTGTCTGAAATTAGAATTCGTGTCGGAACTCGGAAGCTTGGATTGGTTTCCGTAAACAGATAAAAGTGTAACACAGTTAATGTTATCTCAACTGAGAGAGATATGAATTGTTGTATTCAAAATGTCTCGTGCTATAGTTATTTTACAAAACATGAAACTACAGATAAACGTTTTCAGCGTAAAATGTACAATGTTTTTCCAACTTAGATATATATTTTTTCACGGTCATAAACTCAATACAATGCATTTTAGATTTATTAACAGCGACTGTGCATAAAAAAACTACAACGCGCGTTTTTACTTAACTTGATTGTGTCCCTTTCCACTTTCTCTCGAAATGCATTATTGTCTGTTTACAAATAACGAATAGCTTCTGATGCTGTTACTTCTAAATTGTCCCAGAATGCTACTCCTCATACATGTAACAATTTACTTATACAGAATCAAAGATGCCAGACGATCCGTCGTAGTATCGCTTACAAGCAACCGTAAAACAGACCACAAGACAAATTTCTCCCAGGTAAACGAGTTATTGAACAGAATTTCTCTAAAATCAAAGACGTAAGATCAGTTTTAGCAAAGCAAGCCATTTCTCGAAATACAATAATATATTGCAGCGCAGAAATACCGGGATGCACCGTTGTTTGCATAAGTGTAAATCGTATTCTAAATTGCCTTAGCACCTAAGAGTTAGAAGTTATATTCGCGTGTGATGCAATTTTGTGAAGTGCACTACAACAACAAGATGGCCGCCGGTAACATGAGAATGCACGAGAATGCGACGACTGAACGCAATTGCGGTCCCGGAATGCGATACCCGACCTCTTTGCTCGAATTTCTATCAATTTCATGTGTTAAAATTTTGTAGCTAAACACACGATTCGTATATACAATATCAAATTATGTGTTTGAATGATGTCAATGTAATTCATGAATAAAATAACATAGTGTGCTAGTAGAATACATAAAAAATTGGAAAAGGCACAACAGTTAAAGAAAATAAGGAATATATTGAAAAATACTGCCAAAAAATTACTAATTATGTTTTTCCGAAAGTACAATACAGCTATTAAGTAAACGGGCTTTATGTTTTTTACTGACCTCATTGTAGGTTTTGTAATCACTAATAATGCAACATTAGTTTGCTGAATAGATTTAAAACACGCAAATGCTTGAGTAATATAGTTTTCATAACAAAGATCGCATTAATACTAAAACGCAACAAATATATTTGTATATTCTTTTCTATTTTCGGTTGCGATTTGTTTTTTCTTGAAAGAAATTCGCAGTTCGATTTACTAGAGCGCCATAGCATCGAGTTGGTACGTTAACAGTGCACAGGCGCCGTGGCCGCATTCTTTTGCGCCTAGTATTCAGAAAGTAGAGCAAGCATCCGTTGGACGTCTACTAGATCTGCAATGCGATATCTCTTGCCACCCTCACGGATCCTAGTACTATGACTTGCATGCGGCGCCCTTGAATGTCAATGTCCGTAAGAGACCAGCGCAAGTGTATTTTAGAATGTAAAATGTAAACACAATTATTATAAAATCAAAAGGGCTAAATATTTCGTCAAATGGATATTTTATTAATTGCAAGTCATCGAGAACAATGCACCGAATGATTGAACATTTGTTTAAAATTCATGAATGACAGTATTCATTATTGAAATATGCATATTGATACGTCACCGGGTCCTAATTACATAATATTTGCTAGGTCAACGAACACGTTACAGCTAAGTGAGAACTTTGTAAACTTAATGATGAAAAGATACAAGTGTTCTTATCGGTTGTAATTAGAACTGAAGCTAGAGTTGAATTATAGCATTTTATATAAATTATATGTACATTGCTGTTTCAATAACCTGTTATAATCTGTAAAATTAACGTGACATGTCCATCCGTTTTAGCCGAACAAAGGCTGTCCAGATGCCAATGTCAGAGTTCTACATTTACGGACAAAGAGAATTTATTTTCTCTGTCTGTCCTTGTGGAAATACAGGAATTTGCTCCATCATTTCGTATAACACGCTAAAATCAGCGCGATCTCGTATTGCAGTTTCATCAGTCTCTAATAAATTTGCGTGTAAGTTCCTGTATGTTAACCTTTGGTTGTTATTTCTAGTGTTTTGCATTCAGCGTTTGGCAGTGACATTAATGTAATGAAATAGGACGCCAAAATTACTATTCTAGTCTCTTCTGACGCAAGTGCTAGTCGTACATTATGGAATCCCTTTTTTGTTCAAAATATATCATGCTAGCGGCCCGCTTCATCTTCGTCCAGAGAACAAAATTAAAAATAATATTTTTTCCATACAAACCATCAGCTGTCATTCCCGTCGATCCCGTACAAACATAGTCCATGACAATTATGAACACTTCATTATACCAGCCATTGGAAGTCCACTGATATAGGCTTTCCCAACAAAGGTGATTGTAGCCTGTAATTGCAGCGCTGGGCAATCGCTGAGCGCAGCTTTCGCGGGGTTGCTTTTGCCCACCCCCGCTCTGTGTATTTGAGTTACACTGTTTCGGATGAGTATACCGTATATCGGTCTGTCGGTTCTGGTGCCTTAGTCGCCTCTTACGACATAGTAAAAGGGCAATTAGTATTTTCTGCCCGTACCTTGCGGCAAATTAGAAACAACAAACAAGGTATTACACAATTTAGTGCAGTGGTTCTAGAGTTATGAGCGTACATATAGTTCATTTTTATTTATAAAAAATTATTGAACATAACATAATGACGGACATCACAAGGAAAAAGAAGAAAATGTATATTTTGATGGAACGCTTTTGTATCTTATCTCTACATTTTCTTTGTCTCAATTTGTTTTGGTGTGCACATGAATCACTTAGCATTTCCCGGCGATAAATATAAAATGTAGGCTATAAATGGAACAGGCGCCGATATCTCCTGATTCACAGCTGCGGTTTTACGTCGTCAAACAATAACAAACAACCTGTATCTGATACTGTGTATACTGACTGGTAGTCATCTGGTACTGATGATACTGCACAAAAAAAAGTGCAATCCGTTCTTCAGAATTCCATTATTATAGCTTATCTATACATATAAATACAATTTGAGTGTCAGTTCAAGTGGTCTTGTGTTATTCCAAATATATATATATATATTTTTTTATTTATTTAACTTTATTGCACAAAATGTTACAAAATGTACAAATGGCGGACTTAATGCCAGATGGCATTATCTCCCAGTCAATCATTACACAAAACTGAAAAAAAAAAATATATATATATATATATAGTGGTGCAGGCAGGTACAAAATAAATAAGCGTGGCATACATATTTGTATAAATAAACGCAATAAATGCATATGATATATATATATACATAAAATAACGTACATCAGAAATAGGGTTATAAAGTTAGAGAAGCAGCATCAGTAAATAAAGTACGGAGACAGCGTTTCAGGTTAAGTTTGTTTGGGGATTGCTTAATATTCAACGGAAGCTTGTTCCAGAGTCGTATAGCTGTCACTGTAAAAGAGTTTGTCAAAAAACTAGAGTGATGAGAAGGAGTTAAGAGCGAAAGAGTATTAGAAGAACGGAGATTACCTTCGTGAGAGGAAGATAGGAATTGGAATCTGTCCTTTAAGTAAATTGGTGCGTACGGATCAAAAAGTATTGAAAATAGTGTGGTTAGAACTCGAATTTTGCGATGCTCTCGAATAGGAAGCCAGCCGAGAAGAGAACGGTAATGGGTATGCTTATTAAAGGATAAAAAAAATATCTTTTTCTATCTGCCTGTTAGGTTAGGCTAATATCTGAAACGTTTGGACCGATTTTAATAGAACATGCGTTAGCACATAATTTGTGTTATAAGAATTAACTTAAGTTGCTTTAAACTTTGTATTTATTTTTCTCGCGGGAACGAGAGCTCTGAATCCGCGACGCGCTGCTAGCCAGAGTAGAATAATGGGTCTTCCTCCTGTGTCAGGTGTCGTAGGAGGCGACGGAGTTACAAGAACTGACGGGTTTTTGGTATACTCATCCGAATCGGCTTAGTGCATGTTACGGGGATTGCCACCACGCTTGTCTAGTGTGGTGATAATATCTCTCGGAAAGACCTTTAGGCACCAGTGGACGCCCTAGGGCCGATAGTATGATGATAATTGCAATTGCATTATTATTGTATTATATGAAGTAGACCTCATAGTAACGTCGTCTACATTTTGTCTACCTCACTCTTACCTATTTCTACCGCCAAATAGCAGTCTTTGCATTGGTGTTAAGATTGTTGTATTTGACGAGTGAGAGAGGCAGGCAAATTACTGGGTAATGTTACAATATCTTGCAAGTCACAAGATTGACATCGCGCTATTAATATCCTTGTGACACTACGAGCGTCTATATGCTGCGGTGACGCTTACTATCACCCGGGCTGTATGCATGTTTGTCGTACTGGTCTAATAAAAAAAAATATAATTCAGTAATTGAGTTTAGCTTGTTGGTGAAAATAAAAACGAACATAAAATAAAATTTAATTTAATTTCTTCTAACATTTACCGAAAAAAATTAAAAAGTTAAAACAACCGCATGTGAAAGGCCTTAAAAAACAGTTTTGTTATAAATTGAATCTCTCAAAGGAGTGCAACACTCATGAGTCGCAAGTCAATGAACCTATTTACCTTGAAGTGCTCACTCACACAATGCATTTGCTGTCTGATAACCATGACTTAACGTTTATCAATATTTCCATTCATTCTCAATTCGATACACCTAATGGATCCTTCTCCGTACAAAATGTTGCCTGGACGTCGTCTACAGATGTATCAATAAATAAACCGTAACATATTGCTTACTAACCAAACGACAATGGTTATTGCTACGTAGACTATTATGCTGACTGGTCCGATGGCGCAGATGGTAGTGATCTTGATGTAGAATATTTATATTTGTTCTGTGTCTGGGTGTTATTTATACGTAGGTATTATATTGTAATTCAGTCAGGTCAACGTATAAGATGTGATATTTTATTATTGCATATTTTTTATTATTGTTTTAAATAAATACTCTCCTTTACATAGACAGCGGGTATCCGTGTATGTTCCCAGTGCCATTTTAATGCGAATGACGTCATAAAAATTATATATATTCAGAATGTGCCAGAAACAGCCAGCTGAATATACATTAGCTACATAATATAAAGCCGTGTCAAGGCCGACATTTGCATACGCAAACTATTTTATTATAACTGGCAACTAAAATAGCTCGAATCAATTGATTATAGCAATTAAAAATATTATAGAGTTCACAAAATGTATGCAATACAACTTTGTAAAGATACCAACCGCGGAATGGCCTTATTGATAAGATAACACAAAACTTATCTCACAATTGGATTCACGCCTTCACGCAAGGAGGTCGGGAATTCAGAAACTGGCCAATAAATGTCACATGACGTAACGAATATATTTGTATTTCCAGTAGACAACTGTGTGGTCGCCAGACAAATGTGATTTATACAAGTGTAGTGATTTATTAACTTATTTATTATATATCCTAATTGTAAGACTAAGAAAATGGAACGTTACAAATTGACTGCATTTCGATGGTGTGCTTCCTTAATATAAAATTTTTAATACTAGTGTTATAGTGTTCTCAAAGTCTGATCTGTTAGACTGCGCTAAGTTATTTATTAGTTAGTTTTGTACCGTTGACTGTGGAGTATGTTGATCAATACGTTTTTGGACACGGAGGATTTCGTGCACCTATACTACCCAGAGGATGAGCCTTCGACGCCAGCGCAAGGCTGTGGTGCTGGCGCTAGAATGGCGTCGAAGTACCCGGCCCGCCCGCCCACGCCGGAATACTCACAGGTTGGTTTTACAGTACTGTCGACATATGACTTAGACATATTCTGCACGAGAGTGGTCATCAGCACAGTTTAGAGAGGCCACTGCTGGGCATAGGCCTCCGTTTACTTGCCTCGCTGGGCAGGCGTTGTGACAATCGCACAGTGACGGGAATGCTGCTTCTGCGGGATCCGGGTTTTGAGACGACACTCGGTATAGATACTATATATATATACTATTCTACTTTACCGCCCTCACATAATGCACAATGTGTAATATTCGCATATCCTTTGACCTTTCTATTATTTGCTGTCTAAAAGGTAGAAATAGATCATTTATTGATACAATAATATCAGCGAATAAATCTAGGTATATTATAGAAAGGTATATTTTATACGTGCCACGACATGACGAAGAGGCGTTCATTCATCGAGCACAAAGGACAGCTTACCGTATTTGTACTCACGATCCTGAACAACGGTGAATTATGCTCTACGCAGATCCGTAGAACGATCGGTGCCTTGCGCGTCCGAGTGGGCGTTAAACCATGCTTGTTATTGTTTACCACGATTTACTTCCTCGTCTATTATTACTTCTGTCATCTTTATAGGTATTAACAACTATATGTTTACAAGCTAATGAATTTTAGCAACTCTATCAAAGGAAGGTGTCATTTATAAATATCGAATGACATATCCATTATACCTTGATGAATAAACTCCAGTGTGAACAATACAAATAAAGATGGACAAACAACAACATAAACGTAATTGAGAGCAAGCGCTCAACGCAATAACAATCAAATCAATGTCCATCTAAAAGATCTCCACAATGAAATCTTTAAGAGCTATCCGAGAAGATTCCCCAACAGCTCCTTCAACCTTCAATCCGGTCCCGACGCAGTTAATCCAATCAATGACTCGGGCACAATTCAAGCGGACGCCGGGGGGATATTAACAGTATTCACTGGTTCATTGTCAGCGTCTGTGTGATGGTGGACGGCGGGTGACTCACGGCCGTGGCATGTTTGAAAACACAGCTGCAAATTGCTATTGTCTGTCCTTTATTATTTCACGCCACCACTGTACGTTTTGGTGGCACTTGGTGATGGCAACAATTGCTCACGACTTGCCGCTCTATTAGACATGTTTATGCCATTTTAATTGTCATTCGTTTATGATTAGTTCATTGTAGAAAGTTTGTTAGCGAGCAGGGTTGTCAAGCACGTTACAGTTTTTAATTTTTTTTTTATTAGCAGCATAGTTTCCTTTGCCATTAGAATATGGGGATAAATATATAACTTATGTTACTTGCTGATAATGTTATTTTCTATGTGGGAAAGATTTTTTGAAATCATTCAAGAATTTTTTTAATTCGTTTGCTACAAAGATACAAAATCCGTAAACATATTCCCATTTTTAGTAGGGATCTCTAAATTATTTGTAAATATATAGATTTCTATTAGTGGAAATAGATCCAGAATAGGTCAAGACTTTTAGAGCCTATATGTTACAAATAAAAATAAAAATCATTTCTATTTTTATTCTTAGCATAGAAAATACAGTTAGTGATTAAGTTCATGACCGGGTTATTATGCTCGTCAGGTAAACGGGGAGATTGCCGTAAAACCTTTTAATCCCACTATCATTTAAATTGCCTATTTAATGTTCTACAATATGATACCCGTAAAAAGGACATCAGCATGCAAATTGTGCGATTAGCTGTCATGTTTATGGACAGGCCAACTAAGGAATGCTTTTTAACTCAACATGGCCACTACGAGCGGATAAGTTCTAAGGGTCTGAATAATAATAAGATGAGAATTGATTATAATACAATGAAGTCTTCATCTCGATACAATCGGGTCTAACTGGTACAGTGGTCGGATGCACCGGAAGTTTTCGAACCATTGTTGTCTACAATGAAGATGGACGCGAGAGAAGGATATAAGACGTCCCGTTAACGAGATAAGCAAGATGCCAGTGCGACTCTTTCAACCACTCGCAGTGAAAACAAGTGTTCTTCAATTTAAATAGTCCTTTCATTGATACCAGGCTCGATGAATGATACAGCCATGAATGAATGATGCGCATTCATCTTAGAATACGTTCGTTTTCGAGAATATCAATGGATCGCGTAAAAATACTGAATGATTTTTATTTTGATCACTACAGCTCGGAGTGAGAATATTCGAATGTGTTTTAATCTCTTAAGTTACGCAAAACGCGAACTATCAAAATAACCTGCACATCAGATTTGCAATGATGATAGGATCATCAATCCGCATGCATTAGATTTGGAAACATCCACGAAGTGCCCATATGGCGGCCTCAGACGGCCTCAATATCTATCCAACGCACGCCAGCGGTAGATTAGTCACGCGTGTTGTTATGCAAGCGAGGGCTTGCCCCTTCACGTATCCATTGGTTAATAGAGTTATTTGTCAGTAACCTCGGGTTTCACATTTTCAGCAACTGTGGTTCAGTTCTCTGTAATTCGTAAACATCATTTGCATTCGTGTCATCGTCAAGTACCGCTGTCGTTGCAATTGATGTTGTTTTATGTTCTCCTGGTTGATTTTATTATTTATTGTTTTTAGCCTTGCTTTCTCCATCATTAGGAAGTCCACTGCTGGACATAGGCCTCTCCTACAAAGGGGGAATTTGGCATATAATTGACACGCTGGGCAATCTTGTTGGCAATCGCAGAGAGCAGCTTTCGCGACGGGGATGCTGGTGCTCATCCCCACCCTATGCATTTGAGCTACTGCTGTCTCGGGTGGATATACCGCCATCTGTCGGTTCTGGTACCTTAGTCGCCTCTGAGGTACTATTCTTTCATTCTTCACTTTGCCGGTACCTCACGGCTGAGTAGAATCACCTCTGTCTCTCTCGTTGTAATCTACATAGGTATCTATCTCAAAAGTAACGTGTAGATATTGAATGTTAACTTAATTATTTATTCTTCAGTTACTCCATTTTTCAAACTGAGAGGTAAAAGAAAAACTTTCGCTTTCATACAAAGTGGAAAGTTAACCTCGCATTTGATTTCGCAGAAACGCTTGAAAGCCATACAGGCCTTAGGCTTTCCTGGTACCGGCAGCTGGTGTTTACTACGTTCGTCTACGCACGATATTTCATTCATTCACAATCCTTTCATTGTTTGGCTAGTTCAATTATCTTTGGATTTCCTTTTATTGATATCCAACAATTTAATCGTGTCATGAACTAGCATTGTTTTGTATAATTGTCAAAGGTTAAACACTGTTTTGTTATTTAGTTGTCGTTGTTTATTCTTTTTTTAGAAATTTTGTGTAGATTCCGTCTTCAATATAAAAAATAAACGTCCATAAAAGTAAAGTCGTAGGGATTATTTTCCTATAAATCGTCTCCTTAAATAGTTAATTTGTGTGTACAGAGCGATCGTTCACGTACGCATTTGGTCGAAAGTTTAATGTTTTTTTTATGTCTATCATCCATTCGTCTATGAGGTGAACGACCCCAAGCTTCAAACTCAACTATTAACCGCCAAGATGGATGGTTGTTTTTCGGCGGTTATAAGCTTGGGTACGGCAGCGTTCTCAGTTTTGGTCGGTTAGTTTCGTGCGAAGCGCCCACCCGCACGGATTTGAAGACTGTTTTAACGATGCCAGAGCATGGTTTTGTACAACGTTTACTCTGTTTAGAACAAAATGTTGCCCTGTTTGTTTATCATTAAGGAGTTTATGGTTTATAACAAAGAACAGATTAACTTTCAAATTAAAGTTTTTTTATTTTATTTTAACCAAATACTAAAAAAACTTGAATTAGAAAGATAATCTGTTCTTTGTTATAAACCATGTATTGATGTCTTAAGAGATTTAGAGATTGAAGTATACAATTGCATTATTAAATAAAAACATAGTCATAGATAGATGTCGAAAGATTACCTATCAGCTTTCTTACTCCAAATACTTTACAATTTCCTGCTTTACAGTTCAAAGATAACAAGTTCCTGGATCTACTGTATTAGTCTCTTATACACGAGCCATTGAATCTGGCATATCACTATTCCGAAAACGTGCACTATTTTTTGCCGCTCGATCCATTTCCACAGCTAATAAAAAGTTATTGTAGTTGCGACGTCGTGCCTTTTTTGGACCGCAATACTTCGCTGATTGAAGGCTTAGGGTGAATGCGCTAAACGAGCCGTGGGCGTGTGACGCCTACGCAGCCTAATATTTTATCGCTGACATTTTTCATTAGCAAGTCAGCGTTGCGAATAATTCTCTTAAGCTACGTTGCACTGTTACAATAGTGGTAAATTATGACTTAATGTTTGTTTGTATATTGCTATATAGGGTTTCGCTTTGCAGGGTTTTGGGTTTCTTAATTTTGACAGAGGAACTTGGCCTGTAGGTAATTTGGAAATTGTATTCTACGAGTATTTAGTTGTCATCTAATCTCATTCCTTTTTGTCCATATGCCTCCTCAAGAGGCTTCGTCAATAGATATATTCATTTAATCAATTTTGATAAATTTTCATGCCTATACTTGCAACGCTGTGATGTCGTGATCGGGATGCTGCTAAAAATCCTTGGTCTCTTGCATTTGAGCTATTTAAGTTATACATAACATCTATCGGTTCCGATACCATAGTTGCTTCTTACATTATTAGATACAAAGACAGATTCTCTTCAAGTCTGCTATAGCCGATTAATTCCTTGATTCTAATATATTCGATAGTGAACTTGATTCTAATTGAAAGATTATGTTGTGGACCGTCATTTGTTTTATTATATCGTCAGCCAATTAGCACGTATCCACGATTCGCCATTCCATGTGTTTACAATTATTCATACTGGTTTTCCCATGGTCATATGTTTATAAATAAAA
This sequence comes from Heortia vitessoides, assembly GCA_020976665.1. NCBI lineage: Eukaryota > Metazoa > Arthropoda > Insecta > Lepidoptera > Crambidae > Heortia > Heortia vitessoides. Next base: position 3,671,555 of record JACJUM010002809.1, read on the forward strand.
CATTCGTACTATCTGACAGATGAGCTCATGTGTACCATGAATTTTATATGGTATCGATAAAAATGTATGTAATAAAAACATTGCCAACAAGTTATGCATCTATTTTCCTCGATGTTTTCATTTAAAATATTCCTTCTGTTTTATTTATTTTAGCTGTAATATTAAAGGTTATTATGTATAGGGCCTTGTATATAGATATAGCATTCGTTTTATTATTTATTTGCTTATTTGTCTATTTATATTTTAATAATTGTATCGCTTAATGCCAGCCGGCCATCGAGCAAAACGCAAAGTTCAGTGTATTTTTGATGTGGTAAAAATTAAACAAATGTATTAGTGTATGTAGAATTAACTGGGATTTCTAATCAAATTGGATTGGATACTGACACCACTGCCGGTATGCTGTGTATATAATTTTTGCAAGTGTAGCCAGATATTATTTGCATAAGCAGTTGCGAACATACAGGTTATTCATTGACTCCAGATCTCAATAATTACAGATCATAAATTTAAAGTAATATTGGCCATATGAACAGGTTTTCATAAATTGCGCGCGCCACAAATCGAAGCAGGCTGAATGATAGCCCTGTACCATAATAAGCGTGCTATCGGCATGATTCATTTCTACGTAATATAAGTGCTAGGCTGTAGTAAGTACCCTCCGCGGCTTCCATCCATCGATATATTTGACATTGGTTTTTATTTCCACTGCTATAGGACAAAATACGGTTGCAATATTATCTTTGTCTTTTGTTTTACGTGTGTGCGCTTGGAGTGGTCACGTTACATCATTACTGAGGAATGTTACATCAATTAGGGTCCTCTGAAGGCACGGTTTATTGCCCCGAGGATATAAATAGTCTTGTGAAGTTCTTCCAAACCAATAGGGGGAGTGTGTTTGAATGCAGCTTGCGGTTTGTTGCATGAATTTTGGGCGTCTTCGGAACTAAGTTTTGTAACAAAAGTAATTAAGATATATTTTGTTCTGTGTGTAGATTTTTTATTATTTATTTGACACGTACTGGAACACTTACTTTCTATTTATTTTACCCAAGATTAAATCTTGTGTCACAAGATTTAACCTTGGGTCACAATTACAAATTATAATCGGTACAGTTATGTAGTTATTACTAGTAGATTTGTTTTTTACTCTTCATCGAAAAATATAAATGATTTTTTGTTGTCTTTGTTTTCATTCAATACGATAAATATGAACTTTAGCTATTGCATTTCTTAGGAGCCACGACTGATAATGTAATGTAGATTTTTCATTCTGAGTGAAACTGGTATGTGAGAACGGTCGTTAGAGAAGTTCCTTTAGTACTTAAGATAAAATGACATTCTATTTCGATACCCTACTGGGTAAAGCATGGTCAACGATTTTATGTTGTTATTCCTTTGAGGCGTACTATTTAAAGTTCAACCGCGTCCTTTGTTGTATAGAACTTCAATTTCAGACTTAGCAGAAAACTTTGCATTTTAGTACTCCCTTTTAAGTGAAAACAGCCACAAACCTTTTTTTACTAATAAAAAAATCCACAGTGAAACTCACTTTCCAACTTTTCGCTGACTTCGGTCATATATTGTTTTTCTTACCAAACAAGGGAGATGCAAATAGCGTCTAGCTACTCGTTTTTCCATATCTCAAATGACTTCTAACATCAGTCGTAATTAAAACGACTTATATGGTTTAATGGAAAATGCCGATGGCTAAAGTGTTCCAACTTTTTAGTGTACCTAAATCAAAGCAGAAAATCTAGTTTTAACAAGTACACATTTAAATAATAATATCACATTCACACAGCATTTCATACATTGATATAACTTCAAGAAAAGAGGCAGGCACCATTTGTGTTATGGTTATCAGACAACAGAAGAATTCGAAATTTAACACTCAGACACAGAAAAATACACTGCCCACAAGACAGGAACATTTTTTTTATGTCCTGAGATATCCTGATCCGGTCTCCAATTCCCTTTAATGGACATGAACATGTTGAGTCATTTACTATAAACATCGTTGTGGCAAGAACGTTGCGTCTCTTATTGCACATATCTCAAAGGTAAAGTGATGAATACAGAACGGAGATATGTGGGACAAAAATGTTGTAACTTACGGACATGTCCACTTCAACTCAAAGCTCATGTTGCATCAACCATTACCGGTTGCAGGCGATGGTGCCCTGGTACTTGAATGCGCGAACAATTAGACAATGTTTGCTCGGTGCTTTTCTTGCGACAGTGGTTAAAGGTGTTGCCGGTGTTGAATATTATTTCACAATTTCCACTCGCCGCATCAACTGCTTGACCGGTGCTTCTGCATTCCTGGTACCTTTATGGGGACAATTTTAAAGTAAATCTGTATGGTTAATCGCGTCTCGCAACAACTCTTGCGTTCCTTTGGAAAGTATCCCTTTGTCGTTCTAACCTACTCGTATATCACAACTGTTCAAAAAATCATGTCGATCCGTTTTTCAGAAAGAAAAAATCTAATTCACGGGCAACCATTTTTTTATTCTTGAGTAGGATCTAAGCTACCCATATGTCAGATTCCATAAAATTCATTTAGCTGTTCTATTTTGAAAAGACAGGAACAAACAATCACTTCTTTCATTTTTATATATTTTTTTGCTTAGATAATCAACCGTGTACTCTGCACTGCTCGCAGACACTGCTTTAGGAGTAAATTTCATACATATTGATATTTACAAATCCATACTTATAAAATAAACTTTTAGCTAAGATTGTTTGTTTCGGAATATTATTCGGATGAACGATTTTAAAATATTTTGTTGGCGTTGTAAGAACTAATTAAGACTGGGTACTTACATGTAAAATATATTAGCCGTGAGTTACAGAGTAGAATAATACCTTACTCGGTACTAGGTGACGCAAGAGGCGACTAAGGTACAAGAACCGACAGATGGCGGCATATCCACCCGAAACAGTGTAGCACAAATGCACATGGCAGGCATGCGTAGCATCATCCTCGTCGCGAAATCTGCGCTCTGCGATTGCAAACACGCTTGTACACGGCAATTATAGGCAACATTCTCCTTTCTTTGGGAAGACCTATGTTCAGCGGTGGACTTCCAATGTGGCTGTAATGATGGTGATGATGGCATTACAGTATTTATAAAGGAGTATTGGTTTACCTAGTTCACCTTTTCGTAATAGCAAATTTCGAAATCCAGTAGATTTATTTTAAACGGTAAAAGAAGCTATAAAGCAAACAGTTTGACAACACAAAGATGTACATTATTTATCGCAGTACTAACTGTCTTGACTTGATGTAATTTGCGATATGGAAGTGGGGTAATACTAAGATTACCTTACCAGTACCTACACTGGATATCTGCTGTACACTGATTGTGAATGTTTTAATGTATTAACAGATGGTTTTCGATAATAATTGTTTGTATCGTAACGTTCGAGTCAATTTCCGTAATAACATTAATATGACGCAGACAAAAATCCGGAGTGTTTTTAAATTTGAATTATCGATTGGCCATTGTCAATTGATTCCTAAACGTAACACCGACACTAGTGAAAAAAAACAAGTGAACGTTTGGTTTGGTTTTCAATTTTCAAGTTATACTACCAGTTACTTTATTTTATTTTATCAGATTTATTTTACTTTATTTTATTTTAATTATTCAATATCAGAGTTATTCAATTAATATTAAGGTTCGTGAGACCTTTGTTTATTATCTCCTATGCTACTCGCATGTTTAGCATTCAAATTAATAAATATAAAATATTTACCAAAATAATATGTTTAACCAACTTATAAAAACCATGTGTATATTTTTCTATTTTTTATTTACTTCTAATTCAATAATTATGTACTGGTTACTGATAGATCTGTCCAAAACTGCCAACATTTTTCAGTTTATGGTTTCTTTTTTATTATTGAGCATAGACTTTAATATTATTTAATAAAATTTGTTATTAATCTTGGAAGCGAAAAAATTTTTGTTATCAGGTGTAATAACATTTTCATGCTTAAGATGTTAAGGTCATTTTACTTCTCCTCTCTTCCAGTGATAACGCTGGGATAGATTTACGTAACTAATATGATAGTAGATGTAGGTTTCTACATTATAAATATATCATAGATAATAATGTGCTTTTCATTAGTGAATTATTTTAGAAATCAGTCCAGTAGATTTGTAGAAATCTTGCTTGTATTCATCCATTTGCGGTAAAGACCTTCAATTATTTCTGATGATTAAATATAAGCTATATTACCGGTCGATGATTTTCTAAAATTAGTCTAGTAGTTTTTGAGTTATATCTTAACAAACAGTAAACTATTTCCTGTTTATAATTAGTCATAAATCAATTAACAATATTCGAGGTACACTAAAATTTACCCCTAATTTGTTTAACAATAATATATAATACAGTGATTCAGACTCAGGTGAGCATTACTTAAGGTGTAGTGTTAAAAAGTATTAGGACTTCAGAAACAAGAAGATATCGGACCGGTTCATTCTTTTACCAGGGCGGGCTTAAACACCGATATTCCTCACAAAAACATTGCATAATGATAAGTGGGATGTAGTCTCTAGTATTTACAACCGGCGAACAAAGAGCAAGACGTAAACAGTTGTACAAATGCCCGGTTTGTTTAAATAGGACGATGTGTCAGTATTATTTTAACGGAATTATCCTCATTGGTCGTTATGGTCAGATCACATAGTTATAGAGACGGCTAGAGATGTTTGCGTATTAGGCTTCGTCCTTTGCTTGGTCGTGTCTGGTTCAGTATGTCGCTGGTCATCTACTGTTGGATATAAATCTTCAGAAGAGATTTCCAAATGAAGCAATAATTTAAGATGTCATGTTCCGCTGCATCCGCCATTATCTATCAGTTATAGAACCTCGAGTTGTGTACTTGATGGTCAATAAAAATAATAATTAATGGCTTGCCCTATGGCGCAGATGGTATGGCGCCTATCTTATGCGGCAAGGGTCGTGGGACCGGTCTCCGCCCAGGACAAACTTATATGATGATATTTGTGTTTGTTCTGTGTATGGGTGTAAAAAAATATTTTTATGTCCTAAGTTGTCTGATGCCCGTAAAACAAGTGCTTTAAGCTACTAATTACGGAGTCAGGTTAAGATATGAGATGATGGGTGAATTTTGTATTATTATTTATTTCATCAAATGACATAGAAATCGCATATATAATATTATAATAGATATTTAACACTTATAAATAGAAAAATCACAAATGTTCATCACATAAATATTTGTCTTAAGTGCCGGCGCCGTCGCATGGAATCGACGCCCAATCTGTATGTACTTGTGTGTACCATAAGTTTAATTACGTGCAACCATTACGTATCCGTTGAGGTCTGACGAATGCCGTTGAACAAGACAAGGCCGCTTTCATAAGCACCACGAGTCTACTCCGTCGTGACGGATCAGAAATGGCCCTTATTGCGTGGCCGTAAGGCCTTCGGGAAGGTGAAACAAAACGTACTTGATGTGCCTATTTTGGAATGCGCCAGTCGCCGCACCGTTTATTACCAAACGCGGTTGCGGCGAAATTTGACTTGTGCGTGCATGCCTCGAATATTATTTGACGGGAACCGTTAGGAATTTTTCTCACAATTCTGTCAGGTTTTCCCTTTTCTCGCAATACCGTGAATATTTGATAAGAATAGAAAGTAGTGTGTTTATCCACAAGCGCACCAATGGCATTGCAATAGTAAAGAAAACGAGTGTATCCCACTGTTTGTGAAGGTTGCAAACAACTCATTCACACCACTTTTGAAGGACTTTTAATAAATACTACTTCTAGCGCATACATCAGGATAACATAGGATATTCTTAACTAATATTATAAAAAGGAAAGATTTTTATTTGAAAACATAACGACTATTTTGAAAGAGGAAAGCATTTACAATTCGAAAGCTACATTTTCACCGAGTAACGGTGGCTAGCGGCAAGCAGTTGATGATAGTTCATACATTTTTTAGAGACTCGTAGCGAGTGCTCGTAATTTCGTGTCAACCGCACTTGGATAGGCCACGACAGGGCACCGATCACTCGCCGTCACGCAGGAAATTACAAGAGTACTTGTAGATTATAGAAATTATTAAACATTTTATTATTATAGCATTACGCAATAACGGTGGGAATGCGTTTAAACTTTCCATTTTGTCATCAAGTCCACCGTGATCAGCTGTAGGACATCCACTGTTTAGGCCTCAACGAGAGATTTCTAATAGGACCGGCCTACGACCGCCGCGATTCTGCTCGGATCTAGTTCGATTCCGACGTGGGACAGTGTAGTAAAGTTGTTTCGTGGCGTGTCCGTTACCGTTACTGGCGTCCACTAGTTGCGAACACCGTCCATTGGTAGCGGCCACTGTCCTGAGAATACGCGAAACGTAACATCGTTACCGAAGCAGCTATACATCGAGGAAACTTGATTAGACAATAAATAAAGTCGCTATACTTCATTTGTCTTCTAATCAATTTTAGTCACTTCATCTACAGAGTTGCAAAAAATGCAGATTACGAATATGAAAGGTCTCGTCTTAAAGCGATGACATCGGTGACTCTTATGTACTGATTGAAACGGGTCTTCCAATCAGTATAAAAGTGTCACCTCACGCATATCGATCAAGATCCGATTTTACAGATTAAAGTATAGCTGAGCCCCGCCTATTTGAGGCTCATGACAAAGGGGTTTTGGATGGACGCCAGTTAAGCCTTTATATGGTCACACGGTGGAGTGAACTTGGGGTGGAACGAAAATATGGAAATTTAATTTTGACTTGAATGTTCTTATAATCTGTAAAAGCAATGTGTGTTGGATGTTTTTTGGGATTATATAAAAATCGCATCTCAGCTTCGTCCGGTATAAAATAAACTGTTTTTTATCGTCGCCGTGAGAGTTTTAATCCCGTCTCTCGGGTCTCTAACCCATAAATTAAGTATCTAAATTTGTCCATTCAATCTTTCCGATCTTGTTAATCCCGTACACAGCTTGCCCTAACAAATTACAAATACAACAAAATCAAAATTGGTTCGGTCGTTCCAGAGTTATACGCGTACGTACGCTGGGCAACAGATCACCTTATCAAATTTTCAGTCAATTATAAACTCAATGGCTCGCTGTTATAGATTAATATTGATTGCGAAGTTATAAAAGATTTAGATAGGTTTGTCTATTGCTGTGCCTATATAATTAATCACTCTTTTTTAGGTTAAATTTAATTAAAAAATTGTTGAACATATCGTTACAATCTTGCATAATTTAGAGCTTAAGCCTCAACGAAGCTGGGGTGGATCACTAGTTTGTAAAAAAATGTTTTCTATTCAATGCCATTATGCAGGCAATATTGATAGCCATTTGTCCCCTAGCGCTGCGGGAATTGATAATTCAATCGCGCTGTCTAGCCAAGCTTAAGTGGACTATATACCCTATCAGGCTTCATTCTATCTGTGGAGGTTTAGTTAATAAGGTTGTTATTGTGTGCCATTATCGAGATGTGTAAGTGATGTATTGACAATACGAGAATCGCATCAGAGTGAGGTAAACCACGTAAATAGCATTCGTCTTTAAAGTTTAAAGTTCAATTGCAAAACGTGAAATTTGCATCTTTTTCAATAACGCAGTATTGAACTTGATACATGTTAAAGGAGAAGCTGAGTGAGGGACTGACTGATATATCAGTGTAAGGGTTAGAAACTTGAAATTTCGTATAGGTATTTTTTTATGACGTAGGGTAGCACTAAGAAAGTATTTTTAAAAATCACCGCTTAAATTAGTAAAACGTTAAAGTAAGGGGTGTAGTCAATATGAAATTTTGTTGCTTTCAAAGTTATTCAAATGAAATTCAGTGTAAAGGTTCTTTATTGAAAGTCATGATGACACACTTGTAAAATATTTTTTTAAAAATCATTCCTTAGGGGGTAAAAGGGGGGTGCAAATTTAGTATGTAAGTTCTACAACTTAACGCGGGAGGAAACCGCGGGCACTGCTAATCATATTATAAATGCGAAAGTTTCTGTTGTTAGTATTTTACAACTCCGTATCGGTCGGGTTTCAATGAATATTTGGCATGGGGCAACTTGAACTATAGTAACGGAAAAGTCTACGTGAACAAGGTCACAGATAAGACCAAGTATTTTATATATATGTTCCTATTGTTTCCTATATTGCTTTGTAATGTAAAAGCATCTCAAGAATGCTCGACTTGAATAGTCTCGAACTGGTTAACACACACAGTCGTCCCACTTTTACTTGCCATTTCTCGCACCGCTTAAGTACATTTGTGTCCTTCAATCTCATTACTGCTACTTATTTCGGAAACATAATTGTAAAGGCACAATCTAAATTCCAAATGACCAGTCCAAATACCATGACTGACTGACTTAACCACTCGACTAACAAGCGAACTTTGTCTTCAGATAACGATGAAAGAGAAAGCTACTCCTCGCCTTCCTGTCTCTCCCTATTTGCGTTCCTTATCAACTATTTAATTAACAAGCGTCAATCTGACGACCAATAGTTGATCATACGAACGCGAAGTCATGATACGTGTTGATTGATCTCTACAAAGAGTTGGTACTTTAGATTATTGTATGGTGTTGATATGTACGTGTCTATAGTTAATGTGTCGTGTTTGAACATACCCTGCCTTTACAGTGTTATATGTGGATTTAGAGTAAATATTTGTTGGTTCTTTTATGTATAATACATAGTAAGGTCAAGGTTCTTTTATTGTCACTCGGCATCATTTACAATATTGGATTGACAGTTTTAACAGTTCTTTTTACATATATTGTGATATTTAATTGTAGTACTAGTATACCGCATCGCTATTTATAGCCCTTCAAATATAGCTTGTTAGAATGACAGCTGTCAATAAATAAAGTCAATAACTGCTAACAATTTTTCAAATTTATTTTGTAGCTAATTGTCGAATTATGTCGCTTGTTACGAATATTTCATAGGTAAGACTCCTCCTGAGAAAACTGAGCGGTATATCGCACTAATACTCCTTACGAGTCGCAGAGGTCGATTTTATAAGGTTGAACATTGTTGTGTGCCAGCACCTAGATGTGACAGTCTGAGAATCGCACCGTTGTGTTGCCGCAGGTGCCAGCGTCGTCAGGCGAGATGAGTGAGCGCGAGCGGTACCGCGCGCCGCCTCAGCCGGAGCCGCCGCCGCACCGCGTGCGCGCCGCGGACCTCTACCCGCGGCAGCGCACGCACTACGACGAACCCGACCTCGAGGTTGGCTTCACGCCCATATGCGGGGAGTTTGTGCAGGTTTGTTGGAAAGTTGTTATAATTCATATACACTATAGAACAGGTGTATATCATTTTTGGTGGGAGTGTTATCAGTTATAGAATTCACACAATTCTGATACATCATCGCAATTTTACTTAATCCTTTTACTAAACATTTGATACAGTTTAAGTATTACGTCCCATTTTAAGTAATTTGTACACAAAGTTTTAAAAATAAATTTTATTTGTACTATTAAGCAACTATTTGTGTATTCTCTAATAAAAAAATGTATGAGTTATGTTTTTACACGTTTCCTTGCTGAAATACGGGCAATAATAATTTAGTTAATATTTTCCATACAAAAGGTAAGAAAATTATTTTTATAAACTTAGGGCATCAACTTCAAACAAATACATGCAAAACAACATGTAAAAATAGAAAAAACATAGTACTGATATTATTTCGAAATAAATGTGGAAAATAAATATGTTAAATATCTATTATATCTAATTAACATATATCTATTTGTTACGTTTAT
>JACJUM010002809.1:3681753-3703190 GCA_020976665.1 Heortia vitessoides
CATGGAGTCGCCTCTTACTTCTCTGCCGCTTCCTCAAAAACTAACATGGAGTCGTCTCTTACTTCTCTGCCGCTTCCTCAAAAACTAACATGGAGTCGCCTCTTACTTCTCTGCTGCTTCCTCAAAAACTAGCATGGAGTAATATCAACTGTACTAAATCTCGCACCATCCACTGTTTCGCTTCACTCTTTATAGATCGGTCGAGTGGATTTACTACAAGTTAATGTAATCCAGGACGTTTCATCCATAAACCACGATCATAAGTGCAATAAAAACAATCTCGAGTGTTGCCAACAAAAAGTTACGACTTCCTCTCTTCGGCACGCAAAAAAAATGAATGGGTGGCTTGTACGGAGCAAGGTTCGCTTTTAATACGTGCCAGAAATTTTTAATGATCACTCACATTGTAGAATGCACGCGTGAGTAATTCTTGTGGAATGATTTGTGGGAATGTTTGTGTCATTGTTTGTTTGGATGCCCTTATGGATGCAAATAGTTGTGTTTATAAATGAAAATAGAGATCTACAGACTACGTCCAGTGCCTACGCAGGTCTACCCGAGAAAAGGGGTTTCCATTTACGTATACTCGAGGTAGACTTTATGCTAAGGTTGTCTGCATTGGTACCTCATTCTCACTTATTTCCGTCGCTAAATAGCAGTGTACGCATTGTTGTGTTACGGCTTGAAGAGTGAGAGAGGCAGTAAAATTACAGGGTAATATGACATAATATCTTCAAGTCAAACGGTTGGCAATGCGCTGCGTTGGCAATGTAATATTGTCCACCTGGTCTAATAAAAAAGGGGGAATTTTGTCCATCGTTGTTGCGCTTGGCAGGCGCGCGTTGATAATCGCTACGCAAAGGGAATGGCGACTATCACCTTATTTCATTGAAACTGCGCTGTGCTGGTTTTTCAGTGCTGGTTTTTCAGTGCTGGTACCTCAGTCGCTTTACCTAGTATAGGGGGATTACCTAGTATAGGTATTGTACTATAATGGTAACTCCACGATAAAGAATACGAATAGAGAATTGTAAATTAGTAATTATTCATGATGATCGCGGCAAACTTAATTTGCATTAGTAGCAAGAAAACTCAGTTATCTGTCAGTAATTAGCTATGTAGCGACGTAATAGATAAGTTTCGCGCGCGTCACATGTGCATTGGTCTAAAGGTCTTCGGGTCGCTGCGTTGGGGTGAACGAACTGGACTTAGATATACTAGGGCTTCTATGATGTGTCTTGGTTTTAGTTTTAATCATCTATTTTAACAAATAAAACAGACTGAAATCATTGTTTGTTATTTCAAAATAACAGTTTTTAAGCAATAGATAATTATGTAAGTATTACGGTATTTAAAAACAAAGATATACATACCTAAGTAGCATATTTCTATTATATAAAAAACCTCTTTAAAATTTTTGAGGCGCAAGTTTTAGCAAACTAAAAATATCCAATATATCCAACAGAATATCAAACAACATACACCCTACCCTACATTTGATGATTATATATATGTATTTATTTGTATACGTCCTAACTACTACAAGCTTCAAACTAAACTTGCCTAATGATAAATAGTCAATCTGTCTGTCTTTGTGTTACATTATCACGTCTGAAAGGCTGAATGGAACTTCAGAATTTCGGCATGAAGACAGCTGAATATTAAAAGAAAAAGGGAATGGAAGGAATCTAAAGACTATCTATCCTAGAAGAAATCCCTCAGGACGTATCGTAACGTTCACGCTAATCGATAGCTAGTGAGCGGTAAAATGGCAGTGCAGTATAAATCCCTGATCGTTGCTGCTAAGTGTCGTGTACTGTAGGAACAATCAATACTATTTCAATGCCAGCCCTCTACTTTGCATTGCCAATTGATCCTGCGACCTTGGTTTGCTGTCTTGGCCTTCTAATGGAAGGATGTTTGCTGTTTGTTTTATGTTTTATTCTCTCAGTGCCTGTTTTTAGGATTGTTTCACTTTACGGGATTATTTTTAAACGAAACGTCATTTAATTATCGAGTTCCTATCAAAGTCACTGTTTTTTTTAACTTTCGAATTCATCGACATTTTCGACTTGTACACGCCCTCCATATAATTGACCTGACTTCGTGATTAGTAGCTTAAAGCACTTGTGGCACAATCACACACATGTAATACTTAAATATATGTTTTAGAACCCAGACACAAAAAACACACAACCGTTCATCTCATAAATATTGGTATAGTGATCGAACCCACGACCACTGGCGCATTAAATTGGAACAAAACCGAATGTGCCATCGGGCCCCGCCATTATTTATTTCAAATAGCTGACAACCCTTGACCAATTGACCATCGGTTCTAATTTGCGTGTATGTACGTATATTGACTTGAGTATCTGGGTGACCGTAGGGGCATTGGTCGCGCTTGACGCTTTTGGCACTAATGATTACCAATGCGCAGTGAACAACCATTGCCTACCATCAGCTCCAAGTACCAGGGCGGCATGGGTAATGACAGGTCATCTTCAATGCAGATAAGTGCGTATGATGTTTTAATCATGAGCTAGTCGTGAACGGTTCGTACATGTTTTGCATAACCGTAAAATGTCATCGCTTAAGGGTTTCCGGTCACATATTTATGAGTGTTGTTTAGCAACATAATATGCACAGTTGGATGTTTATAAATTTTGGTCTGAACCCACGAGACGAGACGTCTCCCGTACAAAAATGAAAAAATGGTGCATATCTTTACTATGTAAGCGACTTCTTAAGCGTAAACTTCCAACATGCCGCGTGTAACAAATATTTAATTTTATCCTTTACTAGTTTTTTGCCCGTGACTTTATCTGCGTGAATCATCTCTAAATTCCGGAATCAAGTGATAAACCTTAGTCCTACCGTAGGATTAAATCAATCAGAATAGGTTAAGCTGTGTGTTAAGCTGTCTCACAGCCAGATAAAGATACAATGCATTTCAAATATTCATCATTTTATAATTATCAGCCTTTGGAAGTCTACTGTTGCACTTAGGCCAAGAAAGGGAGAACTTTTCCCATAATTGCCGCGCTGGTCAAGCGTGTCAGCAATAGCAGAGAGTAGCTTTCGCGACGGGGATGCTGCTGCACATCCCCGCCCTTTGCATTTGAGCTAAACTGTTTCGGATGGATATACCGCCATCTATTGGTTCTGGTACCTTAGTCACCTCTGACTACACCTGGTACAGGGGGAGGTACTACTCTACTCTACCGATACCCCACGGCATAAAATAATATTAATAGACATTTTAAATATTAGTAAAGATTAATTTTATGTTTACCAGGATTGTATAAACTCACCGCAGGTTTGCTTTTGTTCCAGTGGGTTGGACGCATGGCCGATGGAGGCACCATAGCCATGTCGAACTACCGCCTGCACATGCAGCCGCGCAGGCGCAATGGACCCGGTTCGTCTGTACCTCTCAGGCTCATCGACGCGGTCGAGATACGTGATTTGCTGAATTTGATCGTACTGTGCAAACATGGACGACAACTCAAGTAAGTAAACTCATTTGTTATGTACACCCATCTTATTTGTGATGCAAAAATGTTCCACGTTTGTCGGGTATATATAATAGATGATTTTCTTTTGGTTAAGGAAATATTTTTGAACTATTTATTATTAAAAAACATTAAGTTTGCGTTTATTTGACAATTTTGCAAATGGCTACAGTCTCTAGAGGGAGATCTTTACTAAGGTCGTCTGTCTGCATTGGTACTCCATTCTCACCTATTTTTCTTCGGCCAAATAGCAGTGTTCGCATTGCTGTTTTCCGGTTGAAAGGTGAGAGGCAGTGAAATTACTGGGTAAATGTGACATTGTATCTTCAGTAAAACACTAGTGTTATCTTTATGATGACATGAGTCTATAGGCTGCGGTCACGTTTATCATCAAGTAGACCGTATGCTTGTTTGCTGGATTCATAAAAAAAAGACATTTAAAGTCTTCATCATCATATCGGCCTTAGAACGTCCTCTGCTGGACCTAGGTCTCTCCAAAAAAAGGGGAGAACTTTTGCTGAACGTAGCTCCGCGGCGGGGAACTCTGCTACCCATCTCCACCCTGTTTTATTTGAGAAGTTTCTGATATCGAACCGTAATTTGATGGATTTTTTCCTCATCGTTTCTTAATTTATGTGTCATTGCTGTTATACATTTTAAATTGGGTTTTAAAACGATTACCAATTTTATTAAATGCAATATTTACAATGTTTAGTCGATAAGAGCCAAGATTGGGGCTATTCAGATAAAGGCATGGCAACTGGCTAATGAAAGCGGACGCCCGAAATTTTCCTTCAATAATAAATGATAAACATGACCTGTATACTGAGGTGATGTTTTTTGGGTTCGTGTTTCGTTGTCGTACGTGCATTGTTTTCTGTTGTGACTTGAAACGGAATGTTGTTTAATATTTCTTGATGTAGCGATTCGATTAGTTGTAGATTTAAAACTGTGTTGAGACGTTACGACTTAACATCCAAATTGTTATACTTATGATACGTTTGGTGGCAATTAACAATTGATGGCTTTAAATTTGTTTTTAATAATTATAGTATAAATATACATGAGAGATGATAAAATCTGCATTGCCATTAAAGTAGGTTTTATATCATGAATTCATTAAAATAAGTATTACGTACATTGGCAAAGGCAATAACAGGAAACTATTAGTTGGCATATATATTTAAATAGTTGACATTATAATGAACTGAAGAATTATTCCATATCTATCATGTACTTAAAGTAAATATGAGGTTAATGACCCTTAACACTGACCACAGCAACAAAAATGTAAATAATTTCATACTGTTTTTTATCCACAGAGCAATTTTCGCGACTGGCGACCAATGCGTCGAATGGTGGAGGAGATTGAACGCCGCACTGGCGCCAATCGGCTCCGTGCAGGAAACTTTTGCCGCAGCATACGCGGCATGGGCGAAGGAACAACCGCCGGCGTCCGTGCACAGGGCTTTAATGAGGGCTTCACATGCACCGCATCGACATTGGTTCGGGCCTGAGGTGAGCGCTCTTCCATCCTTATGTAATCCTAGTGCTGCATCTTACAAGAGTTGATTAGATCTGAACCTGAGGATCTTTATCCTCTTTACTATTTATGCAATCTTAGTATTTAACATGAAATTAAACTAGCCATATAAAAGTATTCGACGGCATCTTCCAACTGTCATAGAAGATATGTTTTGATATTCATTGTGTTCTCATAGAATCAGTTTGGATTTAAAGCGATCACTATCTTTATGAAATCTTAGTTTTAAACACATCTACAATGAAACGTAAGAAACTTGTGATTTCAATTTAAAATCATAACATCGATTGTCTTGATGAGGTTTCTTATATTTTATGGAATCCTGGTACTGCTCTCGTAATTTAAATTGAGTGTGAAAATGTTGTACTTGTAACTTCATTATTATTCATAGCCATGGACATTGGAATCTAGCAATTAAAATAGTTTTGTTACGTATGTTTAAGCGTAAACGGGTTATATAACTGAAAACCTTATGTAGTTATTTACGTACACAGTGCACTTTCACATCTTTTATGTAATAAGATGAAGGTCGACTCCATGTATTGATTAGCGACGTATTTGGCGACGATCAATGTATTTATTTATGGCTATTTACGTTCTTGTTTTATATCTATTACGAGTACATTGTGAAAGTGTGTACTGAGTGTAGTGTCTCATTGATATGTTATAAATTACTATTGCGATACGACTTATTTGACCTATTTGTTTTTTTTAATGTATTTGCCCGGGTGACAAATATGCATACAGATAGCTTTGACAATAAGCGTCACCGCAGCCATCACAAAGATATCACTAACGCGTTGCCAAACTCGTGATTTAAATATATTATGAGACATAACCTAGTAATGTCACTGCATCTCTCATCCTTCAAACCGGAACAGCAATACGAACGCCGCTATATGGCGGTACATATAGGTGGGAGTGAGTTCGCAATTACCATTTTTTTCTATATAACATTATGAAGTCAGCAAATAAGTATACGGTGCGTTGATAGTGAACGTGACCGCAGCCTATAGACGCTCGTGTTATCACAAGGATTTCACTAGTCGCCAACCCTGTGAACTAAAAATATTATGTCAAATTTACCCAGTAATTACTCATTCTTTAAACCGGTACACAGCAATGCGAACACTGCCCAAAAAGGGGATAGAAATAGGTTAGATTGAGGTTCCCATGCAGACGACCTTTGTAAGAGGCCTACCTCTTGTGGTGTGGTGCCCTAATTTGCCACTGAATTATATTTAGCACTTGCGCTTATTTTTATAATCTTATTTCTTACCCTGAAAAGACGTAATTAGTGTTGAATTATATATATTATTATATATAATAGTTTACACATTAGTGAGTGAGGAAACGATAAATTTAGTTAATTTGTTGTTTCCTCTATGTTTCAAAACTTTTGATAAACGTCAACTGAGCTCGTAACTCAATTTCTCAACACATTACAGGGCGCAGCTTTGACTTCAATATATGCCATCAAATATTAAATTGTATTAGCTTGTCAGGTTGAGAATCAATTTTTAGTATGATTGAATTGCTTTTACTGACGTGTTTGATGTTTTTGTTTTATCCAGGTGGAGAGGTTGGGCTTCACAGCGCGGGGCGCGTGGCGTGTGTCCGCCGCTAACGCGGAGTACAAGCTGTGCTCTTCCTACCCGCCTCTGCTTGTGGTGCCTGACTCCATCGGGGATGAGGATCTGGACTCCGTTGGGCGGTCAGTAATTTGTCGAGTACCATATGTATGCGCCTGCTGGCTTTGATTGGTACCGGGAAGAATAAGTTATTATCTTTATAGTATCAGGAAAAAGATCTTTGATAAACTAATCGTCATCATATCAACCACTGAAAGGCCACTGCTGGACTGAGAAAGAGAGAATTTTGCTCATAATTGCTGCGTTGGGCAAGCGAGCTACGCTTATTTTAATGTATATATACCGCCATCTGTCGGTTCCGGTACCTGCAATATGTAAAAATCAATGTGGAAGGGTGGATTTTCTTTACTAGGATATTTAATATAGATAAATGAACATGACTTTAAACTACTTATAATCCACTCCTTTAAATTTCTAATTACATGTATAAAACAAAATCACTTCCCGATGCCGGTCTGTTTCTGTGTATGCTTAGATCTAACTCAAAACAACGCAACGGATTCAGATGCGGTTTTTTTAAATATATAGAGTGACTCAAGAGAAAGATTTATATGTATAATACATACATAATATAATAGAAAAATAACTAATCATTTGTAGAGTTCTCTAGTGTGATGTCGTAAATAGAGTCATATCTTTGCGCTTACATTGTAAACGCTGGCATTGTACATTTTAAAAAGGTAAAAAAAACTCAGCCGTAACATATATCTATTTTATAATGATATCCGACAACAACTACTTTTTATTCTCATTGCACCTGTGCAAAGCTGCGGCCGGAAACTAAGAACCCCCCTGTCACACTATGTCTTTACTTTAAGCCGTGGGGTCCCGGAAGCCGTAAGTTACCGGCGCAGTAGAATAGTCGTCAGAGGCGGCTGAGGTACCCGACCAACAGATGGTGGTATATCCATCCTAAACAGTGCAACTTAAATACTAGGGTCAGGATGGGCAGCATCCTCGCCGCCAAGTTGCACTGTGCGATTGCCACCACACCTGCCCAGCGCGGTTGGATATAAATCCCATTATATTGCCTATGTCAAACTGGACTTTTTATGGCTAATATGATGATAAACTTGAAGTGATTTTAATAAGAAATTGTTTGGATTGTCGGATGTTGATGAACTGTTATTATAATTTGGTAGAATTTCGTACTTCTGGTGAAGATGGGTTATATTGTATTTATTTTACATCACATGTCTCTATTACCTAACAAAAATATATTTTTTTGTTGTAATAATTGGGGAAAATAGAAAATAATATTGGGATGGAACTTATCACTTTAGGGTACAAAAATTAGTACATTACAACCGAATCTCAAACCAGATATGATACAAGGTGTAGACATTTCAAAGGATTGTGGTAACAAAAATTATGACATGAGTACTGAGACGACATTAACTATACTTACATGTTTTTCTAAAAAAGAATATTGCGCCTAATAATAGAGATATAAACTATCCTATCTCTCAGGTTGGAAGTAAGCAAACTGAGAAAAAAAATGGGAAATCACCAAGCAAAAAATTATAAACATCTGTGTAGTAAAGTAGAAGTTCATACCGTATAAACACCGTGACAGGAAATTTTTATATATGTATACAGAAATGTGCGTACATTGATTACGATGTGAGCGCACTATCTGGCCAGTTTCGCGTGTCGTTAGCTAGGTGCGCGACCTCCCGATAACTGGCTGCCGTGACCTGGTGTTTACGCTTGTTTTTGTGACTTATAATTGATAGCCGATTATGTTTGTATTGAATACTTGCGTGTTAGTGTGAGCTACTACGAGTTATGAAGAATTGAACGAGATAAATATGTGCATATAGATATAGACAGACATCGACATATAATCAACTAGACTTTTAAATAGGACCAGTTGTATAGGGTCCTATTGCAAAAATAACGTAGGAATTTCAATGTCTCTATATCTTTTTTGTTGCTACTATGTTGGTACTTAAATAATAATAATTTTTTAAATAATATAATGAAAAATGTTTAGAGTTCTTGTCGTAAATGTAGACAGATACAAATAAAAGTAAGACAGTAAAATGTGTTTTCACTAAGAAACAGTTGTAAACAAAAGTAATTGCTACTATTTAATTCCACAACAGCAATAAACAGGGGGTTTACAATCCTTCAAGTCTTTGAGACCATCATACCAGCAGTAAGAAGTCGACCATTGGATTATTGCTTTCAAAAAAACACTAGGATCGGTTGCATAGGACCTATATATTAAATTAAGATTAATATAGCAGTTCTGTAAATTAAAATAGCAAGGCAACTAACAATTATACTGGAAAAAGAGATTTACCAATACAGTTTAATCATATAGCATTATTAAATATAATATATGAAAGTCGCGGAAGTCAACTAGCCTAGTTCGTCTGACATGCACATAATCCATTGTTACGAACGGTGATCAGTCGATAATGGTTCGTGAATCGATCCATTAGTTATGCGGGCAGCATGCTGTCACAGCTGACCGGCTAACAATGCGTGCGATGTACATATCTGTTCAACGAAATAATAGGCGTGCGTGATAATATTTATTGGGAAGTTAAAGTTCAGTTGTTGTGAGAGGGAGGGAATCCCCCCGTAGAAATTTAGAAATCTTGTTCAGACACAATATAACGTGTGCGGTAATCCCGAATGACGACTTGAACGATGTTTACCGTAACTGATAATCCTGTAGTTTCAATTCTGATAATCCAGTGTTTTGGTTTGTCGAAGTATCCTACTGATTTTACAAACTGAACAGATTGTGTATTTGTATCATCATCATCATACCAGCCATTGAAAGTCCACTGCTGGACATAGGTCTCCTCAAGAAAGGGGGAATTCTGCCCATAATTGCCGCGCTAGGTAAGTGTGTTGGCAGCACAGCGCAGCTTTGTGTTTAAAGATGAAGCTTTCGCGACGGGAATGCTGCTGCCCAACCTCGCCCTGTGCATTTGAGCTTGGTATCGTCACGATTTTTTGCACATTTTGCCGGAATAACAAGAGTCCCTCAGGAAAGAGATATAAATTAAAGACCTCGCGGACAAAAGATGACATGTCGATAATATCATTGTAATCTCTACCAGTAATAAGTACTCTGTAATGTTATTAATGCAAACAGACACGCCTACGATTTATATGTATATGCGTACCAAAATATTCAAATAAAGTGAGCCATTGAACTCTGTAATAGAGGTACAGTACTTTGTTCTGTGAATTCCATCGCCATTAAAAAGTTCGATGCCTTCGTTCAACATTTATTCTAATAGTGTCCAATTATTATTAGAAATGCTTCAACTTCATTTATTAACTTCATTTATTAACCCCTTACAAATCTATGAGTTAACATCATTTATGATTAATAGTGTGTTTGTAATTTAAAAGTCAAATTTAATTTTAGTTACATGGTAATACGTTAAAGTGTGCGAATATTTAATACTGAAAATTATTTGAGGGACGGCTCGCTGATTCTCTCTTTCACGCATTATAAAGATGACGTCACTTCTTACGTCTACTGTTCTATTCATGTCTTTAAAAATAAATACGTCTATGGACTTAATTGATGGGCCTGATGGCTCTTTGTGAATGGCCCTCCTATTTTGTGCGCCAAGGGTTTGATACCCACTCAAGATGAATATTTGTGTTTGTTTTGTTTCTTGGTGTTTAATGTATTTAAGTATTATATTTGTGGTTCCTCTATTGTCAGGTGTGTTTAAAGCGATCCCGGGAGTTGGTTAATGTTAGAGTTGATTAACAATTTCTTTCTTTCATATAAATATTATAAATATTACTTCATCTCTCCTATTGTGTCCAGGTTTCGAGCGATGCGTCGCATCCCGGCTGTAGTGTGGCGTCACCGGGGCAACGGTGCTGTCATCGCCCGGTCTTCGCAGCCTGAAGTAGGCTGGCTGGGGTGGAGATCCAGCGAGGACGAGAGACTACTCGCAGCGTTCGTTTCCGCCTGCAACACCGATAGAGGCTTGCAACCACCTAACACCAATAAGGTATGGCAATGTTTAACAACACCATGCTTGTGTTTGCTTGATCCTATCAGCCTATATTGGCTGGCTGACATAGAGATGCCGCGAGACCGAGACATTGCTTCCTGCAAGATCTGTCTGCTTCGTGTCCATATCTTCTGCCTGTAACAACAGAAGATGGTAGTTACCTAACACCAACAAAGTATGGCATTGTATGACAACGGTATAGTCATTGCTTGAACCTTATCAGTCTATAATTGAGCTGACTGAATTAAGAGTCGGCTAAAATGAGACAGTGCTCGCTTCGACGTTTGTCCGCTTCTTCTAATATATCTACCGCCTGAAACTACTCATGTAGAGGCCTTCAACCACCTACACCAACAAGACATGGCAATGTGCAACAGCATGGTTTCTATTGCTTGATCCTCATCAGCACAGTAAGGGTTGTCTGAAATTGAAATCCAGTGAGTACGAGACATATCTCGCCGCGACGTCGGTCCGCCGTACTTTAGCAGGTGTCTGCAACACTGGTAAAGGCATCTAATACCAATGAGGTAGGTATGTCATTATTTTGTGCAAATGTGGTACGCTTGTTCAGCCAGGTCGTGTTTGTGACTCCACTTCGATGAATAGGAATTGCTGCATCGACTCAATACGGTCAGTGGTTTCTTTTATCAGACTGAATATATGCACTTTCTAGAATGGTGATGTTTTGCTAGTCCTACTGTTCCATGATGTCTCAGTCTTCCGTGTTTATGAGAATATGAGCGGCTCGCTCAGACATCGTCTTGGTACATAGTACAATTATTTCGTTATACCGTTTTTTAAATCATAACAAACGCATGATAAATAACTTTGCAGTCATTCTTGATTTACGCGCGTACATACATTTTTATTTTCATAGATCTTGTCATAGCATATACCGTCTAAAAAATATCTCAAGAGGTTCACCAGCGTTCACCAGCGAACGTTGCCAATAATTTGTTCCAGCATGTAATGGCCAATGCTTGTTCCAGCAACTGAAGTTGCTGATCGTAGACGCGCGCTCGTACGCGTCGGCCGTGACGAACCGCGCGCGCGGCGGCGGCTGCGAGTGCCAGCAGTACTACCCAGCGGCGGACATCCAGTTCATGTGCCTGCCCAACATCCACCACGTGCGACGCAGCTTCCAGCAGATGCGCGCGCTTGCCGCCGAGCCCAGCGACCAGGCCAAGTGAGTGTTTGATTGCAGGTCACTTCGACTTCGTAAAATTGTATCCTGTTGCTATTGTTACAGTAATTTAGTAGTATTGGATGCTAATTCAAGTTAACTTACAACAGCCATCTGTTAAAATCTAATGGCACTTGTAATATTGTCTGTGTAACACATAAATCTACATACAAATATCACGCCTGTTTCCTATCGGGATAGGGAGAGACATACATCTTCACTTGTTACGATCTTGGCATACCTCTCTCGCTTCCCTTACTCGCATTAAAACACTATTTCATATATTAAACAAATAATTTGCAATAAATTATAATTTAAGCTCAATGAAATATTATAAATATTGCGTTTATAAATTAAGATAATAGTGCTATGAAAAATTTTGATATCTCTCAAGCTATACCATACTGCACTAATTAAAATCGGTTCATTAGTTTCGGGTTAATTGCGAACAAACAATATGACATAGTAATATTTTTATTGGTGCATTTCAAAATGTAGAAATTAATATTAAAGATAATACTAAAAAAAATAACTCAAAAGTAACAGTTCTAGGTAATTGTAGGTACAGGACATGTTATAGTTAGCCGTGTGGTACCGCCAGTGTAGAATAGTACCACCCCCTGGTGTCGTAAGAGGCGACTGAGGTGCCGGAACCGACAGATGGCGGTATATCTATCCGAGACATTGTAACTCATATATAACAGGTCGAGGATAGGCAGTAATATTTCTGAAGGTACGCTGTTCGATTGCGACCACGCTTGCCCAGCACGGCCATATGGGCAAATTCCCTCTTTCGTGGGGAAGCTATGTCCAGCCATATAGACACACATGCACATTACAGAGCATACGTGCCGATTAGAACAGGCTAGACCAGCTAGAACCTCCTTCTGTACCAGATGTCGTAAAAGGCGACTAAGGTAACCAGAACCGACAGATGGCGATATATCCATCCGAGACAGTGAAGCACAGGGTGGTGATGGGCAGCAGCATCCCCGTCGCGAAAGCTGCACTCTGCGATTCCCAACACGCTTGCCAAGCGCGGCAATTATGGGCAAAATTTACCTTTTCCTTGTGCAGGCTATCTCCAGCAGTGGGTTTATTATGGCTGTAATTAAGTTTCCTTTTGTTGAATGAAGTTATTATTATTATATTTAAGGTTAATCAACCTTTACATGTCCACAGTTGGCACAGCAACCTAGAACGCACGCTGTGGCTCCAATACGTGTCGGGGGTGATCCGCGCCGCCGCAGTGGTGGCCCGCGCGGTCCTCGGTGGCCGCCCGGTCCTGGTCCACTGCTCGGACGGCTGGGATCGCACGCCACAGATAGTCGCGGGCGCGCAGTTGCTGCTCGACCCGCACTACCGGACCGTGGAGGTATAGACATATATGATATGTCAGAATCGAAGTTATATAAGGGCTTATGTTATAGAGTATAGATTTAAAGTTTGTTTGTCTTTTCACGACGCGGCGATCAACAGATCTAAATACATATTGGTACGATGATTAGTTGTGAGGTACCGGCAGAGTAGAATAGTACCTCCTCTCCTGTGGGTGTCGTAAGAGGTGACTACGGCACCAGAAACGACAGTTAGCGGTATGTCTATTCGAAACAGTGCAACTCAAATGCTCAGGGCAGGGTTGGGCAGCAGCACCCCCGTCACGAAACGATCTGCGATCGCGAACACGTTTGCCCAGCGCGGCAATTATAGGCTAAATTGCCCTTTCCTAGGGGAGGCCCATGTCCAGCAGTGGACTTCCAATGGCTATTATGATGATGATGATAGGGATTATTGATAGTCTGGAAGAACACGTCAGCTACGTTTGTATCTCTAAAATACATATTTTCCCGCTTTATGTTTTTCTCGTAAGAAATTGGCAGGATTCTTTGCAGTTAGTTAGCTGTCACAAAGCGACATAGACTTATAATAAAGTAAAGACCTCGCTGACCTCGCTCGCTTGATGGCTTAACTTAGATTTAGGTTAGTCAGGTCAGTAGATCAGTCACAGAAGTGTCGGTGGGAGTGTGTGCTTATGACGTGGTATCTGGTGGGCAGGGCTTCCGCGTGCTGATCGAGCGCGAGTGGCTGGACTTCGGACACAAGTTCGCGGACCGCTGCGGACACCAGTTCGGCGCGGAGGAGCCCAACGAGCGCTCGCCCATCTTCCTGCAGTGGCTGGACGTGGTGCACCAGCTGCAGCTGCAGTACCCCTGCAGCTTCGAGTTCAACGAGGCCTACCTGGTCAGTAATGGGATACCGTATCTAGTGGCCGGCTTCTGCACTACTTTGTCGCTACTTGCTAGCATTGAAATGTCGCTAGCCTTGATATCCTTAGATACAAATATAACATTTTTAAATTTGACAGACGAAAATAGTTAACTTATTATAATGGTCTAGTTATTCGTTTAACTTTTTGCGCGATAACATTTGCCCTGTGGCTGATGGTATCTTGCCTTAATATATAATACAGTGCTACCCGATTACAAGATATCGCAGCATCCACTGCGTGCGATATACACGTGAACGTACAAAATTGCAAACAATTAAAAAACAGTGAGGGCAGTAATATTGTAAAGTTCAAAAATCCAGATCTAACCTTTTTGTTGATCTCGGACACGAATAAAAGCCGTTAAAAAGTAGTTTTAATTACGAATAGCTTAACGTTAAAATGTTTAAAAAGACTATATTATAATTTTGTTGTACCTCGTTCCTCCATTCACCGGGAAGTCCCGCAGAGAGATCTCACGTACTCCACCGGTGGCACTGGAAATAACCTCTTACAAAGGTTGTGTGCATGGGTACTACACTCTCACCTATTTCTACCGCTAAATAACAGTGTTCTGTTTAGTGCTGTGTTCCGGTTTGAGGGGTGAGACAGACAGTAAAATTACTGGGTAAATGTGACAAGGTATTTAGAGTTTACAAGGCTGGCGACATGCTTGTGATGTCATTGTGATGACACTAGCATCTATAGGTTGCGTTTACCAGCAACCGGACCGTCTGCTTATTTGCTTGACTTTATAAATAAAAAAAAAATAGTACTGATTTTAATGTTTTTTTTAATGTTGTCTCCAGATAAAGCTGGCCACGCACGTGCACTCGTGCATGTTCGGCACGTTCCTGTGCAACACGGGGCGCGAGCGCGCGGAGGCGCGCGTGCCCGACACGTGCGCGCACGTGTGGCACCTGCTGCGCGCGCCCGCCTACCGCAACCACCTCTACACGCCGCACCACAACGAACAGGTACCCCGCGGCCATCACTCTTGTGCTACTTATTTGTCCGAGGCTCTTATGACCCTATAAGATCGTCAGGGTTAGTGATCATGTGACCGTTTGCCTTGCGTGGCAATTTAGTCGATATGATGATGTTAATGTAAAGAAGCAACATCGTATTTTTTATGTATATAATCGTGTCTCTCATATAAATAAATATATGTATATGTAAATGAATCTTAGAAAACTTCAAAAACGTCTGTAATATTATTATATGCAATTGTGAGGATCGAATGGGGGGGGGGGATCAATAAAATTGGGCAGTCTATAAGGCAAATCACTTATATTACGTTAAAGAAAAGATTAAAGCTACCACTACAACGGAATCGACGGGAAACATTTTCCAATGCACCCGAACGAACGTAAGTGGTTCGCACGTAAGACTGGAGGGAGGGAGTAACGCAGCGTCGGCCGGCAGGTGCTGTGGCCGGAGTACAGCGTGCGCAGCATGCGCGTGTGGGCGGCCATGTTCTGCGAGGAGCGCGACGAGCCCGAGGACGAGCCGCCGCCCGCGCCCGCGCCGCGGCCCGCGCGCGCGCCCGGTACGTGCGCGCTAGCCACATCTCTTTTCTTTGTTCAATAAGTCGCTTAAGGCACTTGTGTTGCGGACGTCAGGCGACAGAGGAACCACAAATACAACACTTAAATACATATATTTAACACCCAGACACAACAAACAAATGTCATCATTATATATTTGCTCTGGGTGGAATCGAACCCACGACCCGTGGCGTACAAGATATGATCCCCACCATCTGCGGGCGAGGTTGCTCATTTATGAGCGACCTTCGAGATCTAAGCGGGATAGCTGGTGGTTGGTGGTATTGATCTGTCGGATCGCAAGCGATGTTAGTCTTTAAATGACCCATTAAGCTCAAAATTGGTTGTACAACTGTTATTGTTGTCCTTGTGCACTTCTATTACGGTGCAGAATTATCGATTGATTACTGAGATTAGGTTTCTACGGGTTAGTTTTTTGAACTGTATGTTTGTTCGTCCATCAATGCGTAACGGGTTTCTGGACGAAACTGATGTATATAGTAATGGATGGAATATTTTTTATTAATGAACACAACATATATAACGTTGACCTGAATTTAAAATGAGAACTTTTAAGCATTTTGTTTTACACATATCAAAGAGAAATTAAGAATAGTTAATTACTTACAATATATAACACACAAAAACAGAAAACTTATAGATCAATCAAATAATTCAATTGGGTGGGGATCGAACCCTATCTAATGAGGACATTACCGAATGCGCCATCGGGCATCAAATATCTCGCAATATTACTGACGACGTTGCTATCGTAAATAAATACAAAAATAAATGTATTGTGTTTTTATTATTACTAAGTCTTATTGTAACTTCACTTCACAGGGCTAATGACAAAAACGAGATCATGCGATAACTTGCTGAATGAAGGAGAGAAGAGATCAGCCCAGAGGAGGTGCAGCGACCCGAACTTGGCGCCAGATATCATGTGAGCATTGATATTGTTTTATATAATTCTTTTGTGAGGTGTCAAACATGCAAGCCTATACACGCTTGTATTATCCCAAAGATAACAGAAGCGCGTCGCCAACCTTGTGACTTGAAGATATTAAGTCACATTAACCAGCAATTGCACTGTAAACCTTGTCACCTTGCAAACCAGCAATGGACACTGCTATATGCGGCAGTGGAAATAGATCTACCCCTTGTGATTGATGACCGACTCATTAATACTC
This sequence comes from Heortia vitessoides, assembly GCA_020976665.1. Lineage (NCBI taxonomy): Eukaryota > Metazoa > Arthropoda > Insecta > Lepidoptera > Crambidae > Heortia > Heortia vitessoides. The sequence continues at coordinate 3,698,654 of JACJUM010002809.1, forward strand.
AATTCCTCAAAGTTTCATTTTGAAGGTTTAAAAAGTCATTACGCTATAACTTGAAACTACTTTTTAATGCTTAAATTAAGTGGTTATTTTGTTATTAAACAAAATTTGGGTATCAAATGGCACTCACGAAATAACCGGTTTCCGGAGTCTATGGACTCGATACCAAGGTTACCACGTCCTTTTAGACATTTCGAAGAACCCCATGTTGAAGCCAACGAGACAGCTTAACAATCCTACTATAACCAAGAGGTGGTCAGTGTTTGTACCTCACTCACCTATTTCTACGGCCATATAGCAGTGTTTGCATGCCTGTTTCGGTCTGAAGAGTGAGAGAGGGAGTGAAATTACCGAGTAATGTGGCATAATAATCTTTTAGTCTCAAGGGTAGCGACACGCTTGTGATATCTTTGTGTGGTCGCGTTAACCTTCGAGCGGACCGTATGCTTGTTTGCTGACAAAAAACACTAATATTATAAATGAGTGCTGTTAAAATTGAGTTAGGCCACGCTGATTGTCGTGGCCTCGTACGATCGTGTCACGAGGTATCCCTCCCCTCCTCCAGGAAGCTGTCGATGGTGGGCGACTGCAGCCCGCGCGCCGCTTGCCGCGCGCTCACCGACAGCTGCGTGGACAACCTGCCCGCGCTGCCGCCGCACCCCACGCCCGAACAGGTGTCGAACGTGTTGATTTTATATTTAGCTTTACTTAGATAGCCCTTTCTCGTGCACTCTATTTTAAGCAGTAAGCTTTCCATTAATAATGTAATTTAGTGAATTCATCATCATCTTATGCTAGTCATACGAAGTCCACTGCGGGGTATTGACGTCTACAAGAAAGGGGGAATTTTGACTTAATTGCCGCGCTGGGCAAGAGTGTTGACAATCGTAGAATTATGGAGTTAGTCTTGTATATTTTGCGTTTATTCATTACAAATGTACAAATGTTTCACGCAATAAAAAAAATGTATAAAAAGTAAAGATAAAAATGTTGTCTGTATATATATAAGAGCTGAATTCATTATTTTAAACATATTATGCTAGTAATCTAGTAAAAGGTATGATTTTGTCGAGTCCCAAATCTGTCATACTGTGCTCCAATACTGTCTAAACCTAATTCTCTAGCAATGGCACAATTCGGTAGTGTTCCTGTATTGTGACGTGTACTATTACTGACTTTTCTATTTGTCTATCTGGGTGCTAACTATTTGTTTTTGAGTTATATACTTGTTTGATTCCTTTCTTGTTTCATATCCGTAAAATGCTTTGATATACTTACCACGGACTCAATGCTATATGAAAAATGTGTATTTATATGTACAATATAGTTATTTATATTTATTAATAAATATATTTCTGGTAAAATAGGTCGACGGCCTCCACATGGACCACTTCGAGAACAGCTCAAGAATGTCCCACGACATCGCCAGCGCCTCCTCCTCGCTGGAGAGAGAGCTGGAGCGGGCGACGGGCGGCGCGGCGAGCGGTGCAGCGAGCGGTGCGGCGAGCGGAGCGGCGAGCGGAGCGGCGAGCGGTGCGGCGAGCGGAGCGGCGAGCGGGGCGGCGAGCGGAGCGGCGAGCGGCGTGGCGCGCTGCTCGCCCGACGTGGACTCGCCGGACGCGGAGCCCGTCGTGTTCTTGTGCGAAACTTACAGTGACGACATAACCGATGTTAGTAAAATCTTTGTATATAATTTTTTTTTAGATTTTAATAAATTTTTAATCCAACTTGCGAGATAGTTTATATCTCAATATACTGTCGCAATTGTTTTATATATTATTAAATAGTATAAAATATACAATATATTAAAGTCACAACCCTCACATTTACCTGACTCTGAGATAACACGCTTGAAGTACTTGTGTTACGGTTATTTATCAGACAATAGAGGAGTCAAAAATAACATATAAATTATTTAACACCCAGAACAAGTCCAAAAATGTATATAAATATTTGTCCTGGGTGGGGCTCCTTCCGACCTTACTTCTGATGTAAAAAGATGCCTTTCTGGTGGGTGGCTCATGGATTGAACCTGCGATGAACTTAAACTTTTGGATATAATGTTCTTTATTTTGACGAGTCAAAAGCGTAATTTTGCGAAAGAGCTCGAATTCAATGAGTGTTGATGTTAGCCAATATGTCGACCAGTCGGCTTAGCTGGCCTAGCTGGTCGTGATTATTTGTCGTCTGATCGGAAGCATAAGCCGTAAGTCTTACTTCTTTCAATTACAATTTAAAGCTTAGGCTTAGGCTTACAATTTGAAGGTGCTACGTATAGCTTCGCTTACCATTTTATAAGCTGTTATTATTATTGAGCAAATGGTCTACATTTATAAGATTTAGTTATGGATGACTTGAAATATTCTAATATACTGATGTCCATAACACATTAACTTGGAGTCAAGTCAATGTATGAGATGTCGTGTGAAATGAAAGATTTAAATTTCCATATCGTACCCTGCTGGACGAGCGTGACTTCGGCACGAGAATGCCATAGCACATTTGGACATCTCCCAGTTTTTATATCCTATACGCTAGCTATACCAGCAAAGTAGAATAGTACCTCTCTGTGACCAGGTGTCATAACAGGCGACTAAGGTACCGGACCCGACAGATGGCAACAGCGTCCTCGTTGCGATGTAGTGCTTTGCGATTGCAACCACGCCTGCCCAGCGCCGTAATTATTGGCCAATAATCCCCATTGAATTTGGGAAGGTCTATGTCCTACAGTGGACTTTCTTTGCCTGATATGATGATGATAACTCTAATTCTACATTTCAGGTTCCAAGAGAGTCAGGTCGGACCCGCAACATCAGCATCACCTGGCGATCCATCTCCGAATCGTCCAACCAATCCTCCACTGGGTTCGACATCGCCGACACGCCGCAGGCCCGCGAGCCCGCTTCCCGCACACCGCTGGACACCTCCCCGGTGGACAACCACAACTCGACCGACGGCGACCTCGCCAACCACAACGTAGTGGAGATCAGCTCGAATGGGGCGTCCTCGTCTGCCAACAGGACCACGGTGGTGAATAGGGGCGACGACATCAACAAGTTTCTGGAGGTGGAACTGAATGGTGAGTTGGTGTTAATGTTGTCAGCATGTCTTGAGAGATGGTTTGGTTTAGGGTTGGCACGCATAGGGGTACGGACCTAAATTTTTTCAGTTTTATCTGAGTTTAATTACACCTAATTTCGAGTAGTGGGAGGTGTTAGTCTTAACCCTCACCGCGTATCACCAGGGGGGATTACCGGCAGAATAGAATAGTACCTCCACCCGTACCAGGTGTCGTCAAAGGCGGCTAAAGTACCAAAACCAATAAATGACGGTATATCCATCTAAAATAGTGTAGCTCAAAGAATGGGATGTGTATTCACAGCTGCATAATAAAAATAAAATTATTCAAATTATTAAAAATAAAAATTTGGTTTAACCCTCATCAGTTAGGGATATGAAAAATAGATAGTCGATTTTCAGACCTACAGAATTTGCACATAAAATTCCATAGAATCAGTCAAGCCGTTTTGGATTAGTATTGTTACTAGCACTGTGACACGAGAATTTTATATTATTAGATATATATGACTAAGTCAACAAACATGCACACGGTCCGCGAATGTAATCCTGGACGTAACTTTACGACGCTCGTATTATCACATGGATATCACTTGCCAATCTTGTGATTTGAAGATACGATGTCACATTATCCAGTAATTTGCCTCTTTTTGCCTCAAAACTGTCTCTTAAAAGTTTGCTACTTCACTAGTTAAAAGTTATTTTAGATAGGTTGCCAATTCTTCGTTAACATTGTTTAATATGTATATTTTTGTGTCTGTACGCATGTGTCTAACATCAATGTTTGTACAAACATGTTTGTAGAGCAATGCGGTGAAGGGAGGATAAAATGGATAACTAACCAAATTTACCTATTTACGGCGAGGTTTGGGTTCTTGTCCATTAACATGTTAGACTATAGTCCTTTGAATATAGCTTGACTGAAATGACAGCTGTCAAACTGACGAGTTTTTTTTTATTATTTTAATGGTTCTTGTCATTATACAGTATAATAAATAAATTATTATTATAAATTCATATTATATCTCCATTGATTGGATTCCGAGCTAAGTCGTTTAAAGCACACTTGTGTTGCAAATATCAGACAACAGAGAAACCACAAATATAATCTGGGTGTTAAATACATATATTTAACACTCAGACACAGTATAAACACAAATATCATTAGATAAATATTTGTCCTGGGTCGGGATCGAACATAATACTTTTGGCGCACAAGGTTACTTTACCATTAGCGATATCGGGCCCGTCAAATGATTTATATTTACATATAATGTAATGCAAACAATTATATTTGTGTATATTAACTGTCATTCGAATCAAACTATATATAAAGGAATATAATAAGATCATTAGTATGAAGTAAGATATGGTGTAGGAACATATCGGCTGGGCAGACCCGCGCTGACTGGGCTGTGGGCCTCGTTCCGGTAATGTTATATGAGAACTCTGAATTATTTTG
>JACJUM010002809.1:3713309-3752060 GCA_020976665.1 Heortia vitessoides
ACATTAATATCGATTACAGAATTTTAACAGAGTTGGGTGGGTCGTTGATGTATGTACGAAAATTAACAATTACATATATAAACAGTGGCGGCCTTAGTCACAAGGAAGGCCTAGGACCTCGCTTAAGAAAAGGGACTTACTAGCGGTAGACTTATCACGAAGATCGCCTGCAAGAGTACCTCTATCTCACGTACTTCTAACAGCAGTGCTTGCATTACCGAGCCTCTAAGAGTGAGAGGCAATGAAATTACTAGGTAACATACGTTAGTGACGCTTCCTATCCATTACGCAGATCGTATGCATGCCTGCACGCTTTAGCGATATATAAAGTAAGCTTCGGAGACAAAAACATATCTACATTACATATATAATGCGCTAAATACATATAAAGGTCACGCAAAGTTTAGCAGCCAGAGAGCCCAATTCTTTAGACTTCCCTTAAAGAAACAATAGAATACAATAGCTATTGAGCGCAATCCAGCAACAATTTGTTGTATAAAAAATAACAAGGAACAACTATTACATAGCCACTATTACATAAGTACATAGTAATTACATACCGTCAAAGCAGAACATATAAAAAATACGAGTCTACATATTTTACACGAGTAAAGAACGCCGGATATGTACATTGAGCAAATACATACAACATCATTACTATATCGACGTTTATACTAAATAGAGACATATCTTGATTAAGCGAGAACAATAATCGCTGGCTGCAAACACAACTTTAGTCACCAAGAATCAAACACGAACATTAAACAAAACTCATTACAATCTATTTTCGCATGTTTATTTATATCGAGCTGCATAATGATCGTTGCAAAACAGCCATTTATAGGAATACCAAACATTATATACACGCGGCAAAAACACAATATGTATATTGATAAACAAACTGTAATTAATACTTAAAAATTGTTGGATGATAACACGAATGAACATGAGAAGTAATATAGTGATCAGAGACCTTGGTTGTATCAGTATATATTTGAATGCTGTTATTTACATGATTTAACATAATGTTATTGTCAACTGTTATTGTAAACAACACAAAGCTGTTACATAAAATTTGTCTATTTGTCAGGTTTAATAATACGTAGATATCGCCCAATCTATATATACTTTAATTAATATGCTTTTTAATAATTATTTTAAACACTTGTATAATCAGAAAAAAAATGTCTCTTACGTAATTTATTCAACGCTTAGCCAAAATTCCGCGTGAATGTTTATTTTACCCCAATCAATAAGTTAATATACAAAAATAATAATAATACACTTTATTGTACACTTAAATGTTACAGACAATAGTATTTATAGTTATACATAGTGAAGTACAATTAGCGGCCTTATTGCATACAGCGATTCCTTTCAGGCAACCTTAGCATGGAAAATGTGTGGAGAACATGTTTGCAAACATGAGGTGTATCATATAATAAATGTCCTTCTTTAAAAACATTACTTGTGTGAAATCACCTCAATGACGCTGACGTTGAGTCAGTTGCTTGAGCAAAGGAAAGACACCGGTTGGGCAAACATTAATCACTCTTAAATAAGGTAACCGAAAAAAATTTTCCAAAAGTTAGACAATGCCGTAATCAAGTATTTCTATTTCCTTACGTTCTGCTCTATGGTTTGTTTTCTCTGACCGGGGCGCACTCGTCGTCGGCCTTTGACATTTTAGACACTAACGCTATATTTACAGAGTCCACAATTAACAATCACACGATTGACAATATATCTTAAAAATGAACAATACAATTAGACCTTATGAATAAGTCGTGCGTTTTAACATAGTGCAAGTATCTATTATTGACCATTTGAACATTCGTTTCTCTTCGTTGGCGGGTAACATGTACGCTAGCTTGGAAGGGTTTAGTACTAACAAAAGTGACAAGAACAATTAGATATGTATATTTATTCTAAACTTATAACAATGTTTAATGGACTAAATAATGAATCAATCTTTACTTTAGGCAAAATCGATCGGTAGTGATCCTGTCTTATAGGCCAAGGGTCGTGGGTTCGATCCCCACCCAGGATAAACAGTTATCTGTGTGTTTGTGTCTGGGTGTTAAATAATATGTATTTAAGAATTATTTATTTATTTGTTATGATGCTGATGTACCTCTGTTGTGATGCTCGTAACACAAGTGTTTTAAGAGACTTACCTCAGGGTCAAGTCGATGTATGAGATGCCGTGTGTGAATATCATTATATTGTTATTAATAAACTGTTGAGACTATCAGCTCTTAACCACTGGAATGTGTTTTGAGTTACACAAAATACTGTCATGTTGTGTGAGCGCATCAACTGCGTATTAAAGAACTTAAAAGTACACGAACAGACAGACAAATAAATAATATAATAATAAAGTATTCAAAAATACTAATTTGCCGCTAGACAGCAACAGATTTAGGTTTCACAAACAGCTAGCAATCAGCTGTTAGGCAGCTAAGGTTAAAGAAAATGGAAGTTTTTCTAATATTTTACTTTCTTCTACAAGTTCTTTATTACAAGTATAGTCTCGAGATTTCTTCATGTTATTTTAATTGTAGACATTAAAAATAATTATTTTTCGTCTGTGAGACCGCGTATTTTGTAAAACATGATACTAAGAATTAAAGCTTTTATGAAAAAAATCAATTTAAAGAACCATATCTATTCAATTATGAATATTTTAGCAAGATTAAAATCTGCGTTTAATTAAAGCATGTGCCATGGGGTACAGGCAGAGTAGAATAGTACCTCCCCCGAACCAGGTGTCCTAAAAAGCGACTGAGGTACCGGAACCGACAGATGGCGGTATATCCATGCGAAACAGTGTAGCTCAAATGCACAGGGCGGGCATGGGCAGCAGCATCCCCGTCGCAAAAGCGACTGCCAATACGGACAGCGCGGCAATAATAGGCAAATCCCCCCTTTTTTGGAGAAGTCTATGTTCAGATGTGGTTTTACAATGGCTGTTATGGTGATGATTTATTAAAGCACTATGATTACATAAATAATTTTAAAAATTATATAATTAGGCCGCCAAGAATTTAATAAAGTTAAAAATATATCTTTGTTAAGTCTATCACAGACGTGTTTCTATGTATCTAATAAAGAAATACAACATCTATTGCACATTTACACAATACAGTCTTATAGACTATTTTCCTCTACCAAACGAAACATTCTTTCGTCTATCTCTTTTCGATATAACATATTGCAAGACATACTTAACGAGTTTGACATTAGGTTGAAAACTATATTTATACTAATATTATAAATTTGAAGTTTGTTTGTTAAAACGCGCTAATCTCGGGAACCGCTGGTCCGATTTGGAAAATTCTTTCAGTTTTATAAAGTCTATTTATCGAGGAATGCTACTATATCCCCCAAAGTCACTATTCCACGCGGACAAAGTCGCGGGCTCGGCTAGTATATTATAAATGCCTTGCCGGATTTAGAAGCTAAAGCGATTTAATGTTAGGATAGAACTATTATGCCCGACGGCTCACTGTCAATAATTTACAATAAAATAAAATCAAAAAATAGAAACCAATTGCTAATATTGTTGACCTTTCCACTCTAAAGAATAGGCAATAATAAAAGATATATAAACGACTCAAAACAAAATAGGGCCCACCGCAACTTTGTATCTTATCTTGTTTATAAATAACTCGTACTCGTAATAACTACACTTATTATTGGCAAAATTCTTTATTTATTTAACTTTATTGCACAAAATGTACAAATGGCGGACTTAATGCCAGATGGCATGGTTGTGTGGCTAGAAGATCTGGATCAGGGAGAATTTGTGCTTCAACTGCACATGAAGACTGCTACATCCTATTAACAGCACATCGGGACTGCACAATAACCGCCCGTACCTTGCAATTTCGACTAAGGCAATCCACTGGGACAGTTGTTAGTGATCAGACCATTCGGAATCGACATCACGAGGATGGGCAACGTTCTAGGATACGTGCTATCCACCTAAAATTAACAAGGTCTCATCGGGCAGCACGTTTGTGGTGCGCGTGTGAGCATTTGGACTGGGCCATGAACAATTGGAGGACAGTACTCTTTACAGACGAGTGTAAAGTCAAGTTTTTTAGTGATGACAGACTTGTACGTGTATGGAGAAGAGAAGGAGAACGTTTTACTGAACTGTGCATGCACGGAACTGATCGTTTTGGAGGTCCAAGTGTCATGATATGGGGCGGCATGAGCTTGTTTGGCAACAGAGCTGGTGATCCTGAACGATCGGGCTATCACTGCGGCCAGTTACGTAGAGAATGTAATCCGACCTCACGTCATCCCATATTCACAAAGGGTGGGTAATAATTTTGTGTTTATGCAGAACAACACTCGTGCGCATACCGCTCGTGTCACTCAAAAAGCACTCTCTGATGCCGATATGCCAGTTTTGCCTTAGCCAGCGATGAGTCTCGATCTCAACCCGATTGAGCATCTATGGGATCAATTGAAAGGAAGTCTCAAAGAAACCAACACCCACGTTAATAGTCAACAGGACCTTATAAACGCCCTAAAACTTTGTTGGGAACAAATACCTGACGAAAACATCAACCATTTGATCGAGACTGTTCCAGATAGGGCCAGGGAGTGCATACGGAGTAGAGGAGGTACTCGATACTAAAGACTAATTTCCGACGAGTTACTTTAAAAAGAAAAACATTAATGATTTTTAAATGAATAGTCTAATTAATGCTTTATTCTCCCAAATTGTGTATTTTCGTGTAACGTAATAAATTTAAACAATAAAAACGCTATTCGGTGTTTACCGAATGAATGAAACCCTAATAAAACCTAAACTATCGTATAAATCTATAAAATTTGTTCACATATAAATTATAGCACAAAATCATGGTGGGCCCTATTTTGTTTTGAGTAATTTATATAATAGTATATGTTTCTAATTTTCTAATATACATTAATTCTACATTTGATCTACCTTATATAAAAATACGGTTTTTGATATAAACTTTAATTTTCACTACCGTCAAACAAATTCATTTTAACAATGTCAACAGGCACGAAGGCAATTTTAGTAGACGCAAATAAATTTAATACAATACTTTCTACACTATCCTGAGAGCTCCTTGTTTTGAAACTCATAGTGTAAGCGGTTACTTTCTGTGACTAGTTTAGTTACGATCAAACGGGAGCAGTACGAGTGTTTCTCACATTAGACATTAAGTTTTAATTCACGTTAAACAAAGGAGAAAATGATTTTGTTTTCATTTTTAAAACTTGCGTCTCAAATGATAACTGAATCCTTACAATATTTGCTTCTACCGAAAATTCCTTTATATATCACATACATAGAGAATACTATACTTAATATACAATCAATAAAACGGACATAGGCGTGAAAGAAATCGTAGACAAACATCTAGCTACATACATAAAAATTTCGTGTTAGTCAGGGATGAATAACACCGTGACACGAAACTTTTGATTCAAAGTCGCAATATTATTAGCACGATAAACACTGAGCTAGTAACATAATAAATAAAATATCAACTTAACGATGTAAATACATACTTCTATAGTGTTTGACTAGTACATTCGATCGACTCATCGGCAGTGAATACAACTTTAAGTTAATCTCATACTTATTATTAGATGAGTTGTAAAAAATATTTATCATATTTTGTGTTCTGATATAGTAGCGTATTAGTCTTAAAATCTCTTCAATATTTTATAATTTCAGCTTCATTTTTGTTTTTTGCATTCACAATGCAATTTCTAGTTACAATTAATAAACCCCAATCAAGTCTGACACTGATTATTTTAGCTAATTTTAATACTGTTATTTAGCTTTATTGTGATTTATTTAGTATTTGCAAACTACCTTCGAGGCGTCTAATACTCTTACCCGAAAATATATCTTAAAAGGTTTGTCTCTGCGTGATCGACCAGGATTGAGGAGATCCGTAAGCGAACCAAAGTTGTCGACATAACCCAACGGATTAGCAAAATTAACTGGCAATTGGTAGGGCATATAGTAGACAGACCGTAAATGGAATGTAGACCAAACACCGGCAAGCGCACCGTTACGCCACAACTTCCAGCGGCATGTGGACTGATCTTCCCGAGTAAATACGCAGGATCGAACTTGCATACACCCAGTTCTACAATACATCTCGTGGCCTATGTCATGCAGGCATCTTAAGGCAAGAAATGCTCGGAGACAATGAAATGTATCTCATAACATCGAAATAGGCCTACTCTAGTGATTCTCAAAAGTACCGGTTGGATGCGGCTGGCGTCCAACACAATTCTACGGTTTTAGTCAGATCTATCCATTATAGATATATTTGTCTAAATATATATTTAAACTAACTAAACTAACGGTTAAAATTTTGACTAAGCAATACGAACTGCTATTAGTAAATAGGTGAGAGTTAGGTACCAATGCTGGCTGCATTTGTATGAGGTCTACCTTCAGCACAAAGCATGATGTTCATTTCAATTTGTTGCCATCACATGGACAGTCAATTCTGTTTTATTGTCCTGTACATTGCTATTTCAACTTGTTAATCCGCTGGGCTGTTGCCGTAACTTTGATTACGTCTTTAAAAAAATATTAGGATTTAACCATTTTTGTACGTGACATTCTTGAAAGTATTTTTTTAGATGAGGGTAATTTTTATGAGTTAATATAAGGCAGCAGTTAGTTTACTTACTACGAATTCTTTTTTAAACTCGAACATTTATATCTTCCTAGTACTTATTTTTAGTACCAATAGCCTCTTTAATATTTTAAACCATACATTTTATACGCATATACTATACAGAAATCACACAGCTGTCTGTTAGTTCATAATCAGAGTTTCTCAAAATTGTTTGCGTCGCACCCTCTGTCTGTAAAAATACTAGCGTCCCTACTCATTATACTAGCAAATAACTAGCAAAAGGTCATCCGTAGCACGTTGCATCTTCTAAAATCTATATAATTTGGAAAACCGTACATTAAGACATACAGATACCAATATACTAGTAATAACTATCATAGGACACCGTAAATGCATTTATAATTTATCTATCTTATCTTTAACCGTCTTCGTATAAACCTTAGGCCTTGAAAACAACAAAGTAGTATAGTCCTCAAGCGTCAAATCTTATTCAAGTCATGATGGTATACCAGCTTGATTCCCACGGAAACCCAGCGGCGGTATGATACGTTTTACATTACAAAGGTTGCATATACCTCTAACAGATGAAGCTCATTTCAAAGTGAAGATTATTTTATAGAAGCTATCGTGTTTTGACTCTAGTATGGTTTAAGAAGTTTTATTACATTCTAGCAAGTAAACGAGGTAAACTTATTGTTGTCTGTTGTTCAGAAATATCTGCCGAAGTATCATGTCATCATCACCAATAGTGTCTCGTAATAGAAATGAAAAAACAAACACTATGAATTAATACTCCGCTTCAGATACTGTACGGTAATGACTGACGAATGGTGAATGACCCAACACTAATTCAATTGAATTCCGAACGCATGCATCCCTACGTGTGATTTGTCAAGTGTCTATAGCAATTTGGCGGCAAAACGACTGTTTCTTGTCATTAACATTTTTTTAATATATAGTATTATCCCACGTTATTAGTTATAGTACTATTGTAGTGTTTTTTCTGGTACACTGATATGAGGTTGTATATTTTGGTCCGCACTTCTCCTATGGCGCTGTACATCTCGTCGGTGAACGGGTCAAAGTTTAAATGTTTTTTTCGCCGAAATATTCCTTCTTTGTTCACGATCGCGCAGTCCATATCTTCCTGTTGGATAGAACGGGTTGACTAGGAAGTTTACCGGCAATTTGGTACGGTAAATTTTTTAGGTGCCTATAAGAGCAGGCTAGACCTAGTTTAGGTACCTAAGTATCAAAATGTATTTTAGTTTAAGTTACCTTTTTTTGTTGAATAAAGTTATTATTATTATTAATTGGAATAGCCAATCACACTTTTCATAGCGTATCCTACTCCTTTAATATAGCTTGGTAAGAAAACAGATGTCAATGTGTTAGCGTCTCACGAGGTATTTACATTGATATTGGGATTAGAATTTGTAATTAATATTGTTTACATTACATAGATTATAAAAACTTTAGTTTTGTACATGAGGTAGACCTCTTACAAAGGTCGTCTGCATTGGTACCTCACTCTTACCTATTTCTACCGCCATTTAGCATTGTTCACATTGCTGTGTTCTGGTTTAAAGGGTGAGGGGCAGCAAATTTCACTTCAGTTCACAGGGTTGGCGACACGATATTGATATGTTTGTGATGACACGAGAGTCTATAGGCTGCGGTCACGTTTACCATTAAGCGGACCGAAATTTGAATAAAACACCCATTAAAATTTAAAAATGCGTTAAATTGACAGCTGTCATTCTAATCAAGCTATATTAAAAGAACTTTGAAACAAATGAAATATGCCAGAATACTTGAAATACAATGTTTGCTATGGTGTGCGTTTCTATTTGGAAATACGTCTGTTAGCTTGCCCAAATAAAAAAAAATTCATATAGTCACTAGCAACAGTTATTTCAGCACTAAATCTAAAATGTCGATAGGAGTACAACAGAACATGTTGTTAGAAGCGTAGAACACAACAGGCTGTTAAATTATTTGTTGCGAACATTAAAAAAGAAACTGTTAGCGAGCCTAAAATTGTATAAACGAATACACACAAATAATTATGAAAAATCTTTTATTTTATATACATATCTTGTCTCATTTGAATTTTGTGTTATTCAATTATTTTTAATGCAAAAAAGGCATCCTTATTGCAAACATTAATGTTTTCCGATCAGTTTGTTACTATATAGTTCAAACCCCAGAAGATCAATACTGTGTTCCGTCCGTCCTCTTTTGCTGAATTTCAAAATTAAATTAAGCCCTAATGATGGCCGCCCGTTGATGGCAGCCTAGGTCGAGCCTTTGGAGGCGCCCTCGGGCGATCGCCGTCGATCCCGCTCGCCTTGCGGGCGCGACAGTAGCTAAACGCGCGGCCGTGGGGTAATTACGGGCATCGGACCTCACATCTATGAGAGGCCCCGCCCTCTTTTTTCGATGGCGCTGGAATAGGCGTCTGAGTAGTCCAGAAATAGATTCGTCCGAAAAAACAAAAGGAATAAAAATAATACTACGAATATTAACTCAAGGATATCAATAGCGCGTGGCCAATTTTGTGACTTGAAGATATTATGGTCACACTACCCAGTAATTACATTGCCTCTCTTACCCTTCTAACCGGAACATAGAAATGCGAACGTTGATATTTGGAGGTAGATGTAGGTACCAATGCAGACAGATTTAGTATGAAGTATGTTATGAGTGTGCAGTGTCTTTATATTACTCTTTTCTTAATTTAAACGAATACTGATAATATCAATTTAAATTGTATCCTTGACTTTGTTACAGTTTTGTAATGTAATAAAATAGTACCTCTGCCTGTACTAGGTGTCGTGAGAGGCGTCTGAGTCACCAGATCCGACAGATAACCGGATATCCATCCGAAACAGTACAGCTCAAATGCACATGGCGAGGAAGCTGCGCTCTCCGATTGCCAGCACGCTATCCCAGCGCGGCAATTATTGGCAAAATTCCCTCTTTTTTAAACAGACCTTTGTCTAGCAATGGACTTCCAACGGCTGATAAGATGAAGGTAATAAAAAGCAATATATCCCGCTACATTTAACCAATCTCTATGGGTATAAATCTAACTAATTGAGAAACAATGGATTACGATTTCATTAAAATTTTGCTGTTATCAATACGATTTTAGAGCTATCAAAATGTAACATAACCAAGCTGCAGTAAAAACAATGTGTTTTGTTTCAAACATCAGTATATTATACTAATAATAATTTTAAATGTCACACTTTTATGAAATTTGTTATGTTCCAATAGAAAACAAACATCTTGTGAATGTTTGGGAGAACCTTGAGTGTGATAATAATCAATCGAATAAAATTAATACTAATGTTCTCTCTATATATAAACCTCAAAGATTCATTAAGTCGAACATATAACATATAACCGGCTAAAAAAAGCAATTGTTTTTTTATTACCGTTGAACCTATTGCTGGAATACTTAAATACCAGCGCCACTTCAGGGATAGGCGGAACTGACGGCTGTCAGTCTAGCACGCCTCTGATACCAGACCGCGGCTCGAGTAGCCATTCTTAGCAAAAGAGGAGGACTGAGTGAGACCGGCCGCATTAGAGCGATCGGTATCCGCACGGTAGGTACTGCTCTACGAATATAATGCATATGAAGTGTCTGTGTGATTGGGGGGTGCCAGTAATATGGCGACCAAGAGTGACATAAAATAAATATATAAAGTATACGAAAGCATACTAAAGTTAGATTTAGGAGCTATATTGGTTCGTTGCTCAATGGCGACTGGTGAATTTTACCGTTATCACTCACCTCTGACACAGTCCGGCCGAGGAACACCAGCGCTTCCGTGAGGACGCGCCGCGTGTCCTTGACCAGATCCTCGTAGTGTACCACGTGCACGGGCGCGGGGAACTGCAGCAACCACAACTGGTGAAACGACTCCCACGCCGTCAGCTCGGTGGACACGTAGCGAGGCCAGTCTGCCGCGAATAAGTATAATTATCATCATGATCATAATATTAGCCATTTTTTTTACTATTTAGACAAGCATACCACTGTCACCGCAGCCTATAGACGCTTGTCTGTTTCTGTACCTTAGATTCCTCATCCGACCTAGCATAGAGGGAGGTACTCTTCTACTCTGCCCGTACCATTCTAATAGTAGTAGTGTCTATATACTTTATTCAAGTAGGTCCAAGCACTTCTGGATCGTCAATAAAATTGAAAATTAATATTTCCAAGAAGGAAGCAATTATATTCATTTTTATAATAGAGAAAATTCTGATAATTCAAGAGATCAAAAGAGTTATCTAATATATAGGTCAATCAAATCAAAATTAATTAGGTATATCTTAAACAAGGCGTAACCCAGTTCAGATGTACCAAGAATGAACTAATGCCTGAAAGGTAAACAAATGCAAATAAAGGTAGCAAGAGAGGTATGTCAAGAATGCAGCAAGTGAAGATCCAGTTCTTGCGTACCCTGATGAAATACAGGTGTGATATATTTTTTAAACTAGTCTACTGGCAGTAGGCAGGTCTTAAAACTAAGTGTAATAAAACCTGTAATGTGGACCAAAGAATGTTAAGTGCAGAAAATGTAATATTTATTCTTATTTTTATATTCATATGTTATTTTTACTACATCTAATTAATAAACTGAAGAATTTTTCCTAATAAAAAAACAATTTAAATCATAGCCAAGAATCATAGTGAAGTTACCTATTTTGTTGTTCCCTACACTTCTCCTCTGAAAGGCTGACCTTGGTGCAGTACCTATGTGGCCTTTGTGATGTCTGTTGAAATCTGCCTGCAAGAGATAACTATTTTAATAGCAACTATGATATAAGCGATGTTAAAGAATAACTATTTAATGGAAAGCGTTTTCTTTCAAATGTGAAGGTAAAATCTAGTTTTCATATTTGTAATAAATAATGATTACAGTATTATAGCAAACATTTTTGAATTAAAATAATATTCTTTCAGGATACATTTATTTCACGGGCCCGATGACACAGATAATGATTTCAAAGAAAATCTTCTATAGCAAACCTAATATGAGAAATACAAACCAGTATTGCATCTCTTGGATTTCTAACCAAAAGAATGGCAGATTTATATTTTTGCGGTTCAACAGGTGGAACAGCATGTGTCTTTACCACAAGCACTGAGCCATCTGTCACATTTTCTGCTGGAAATCCATAGTTTTTCAACCCCTGGTCCATATAAATTGACCCTGTGTACACACCTGCAATTGGAAACTAGTATTTAGATTTTAAATTCACATTAATGATGCAACTTAGTAGTATTGACCTTCGGAAAATGATTTATGAAACCAACTATGAGATAAGTGTTATTTGAACAGATCATTAAATAATGAGTTCATATTTTTATCATTATTATGAATGATTTAATTTAGAACTTACATTCAAAATTTATAATCAGATGGGGTCATTGCTATTTTTTATAGAAAACAAAAATCAAATGAAAATAAATAAATGAAACCATAATAACCTTCCTCTCCTTAAAATCGGGAACAGGCTTCAAAACACATTGTTAGTCACTGCCATGAACGATGTTATTCTGTTTAATTACATTTCTGTATTAGTTCTAGGAGCCCTATAGTTTTGTCAAATGTTTCAAGAGCTATATTTAATAAGGAACTCAATATATTGGGTACAGAAATATATAAACTGATGATTAAGGTTTTCGTTATATACTTTATACAGTTCGACATTTCTACTGTGTAATAAAAAATAACAATATAATTTATTTATATTTTGAATATAGAGGTAATTGTAACAGGTCTGCATGTTTTTTCTGTTAATACATAGCTATTGTAATTTTTCAATTAACAAAATTATAAAATAATTTAAACATAAGTTGGGAACTCAAAATGGTTCTGGCGATAAGTAAATAATTATTAAGTATTAGAAATGTTAATTAAAAAAAAATATGCGACACATTTAGAAACTCTTTTTCTGATATAGTTTTAGATACATTGTTTTTTTTTTAACTCACCAGTCGTCTGTTGAAGTAAATATCGCATCCAGGTATTGCCACTGCCAGGGTAGGACACTAACGCGACTGGGGGCGATAGAGCTGGCTGATAACCTAGCTCTTTGCACCACATAATAGAAGGAATGGTAGCTACCAGAAAACCATAGTTATTTTTAAAACCATGCCTATAGTACATATTACTTTTCACCCTATTAAGCGGAATAAGCATGAACACAATAAGACCAAAATATAACATCACTACCGCGGCTGCGAGCAGGAACAGCGATCTTCGGGACATGACTCGCTATCTTTTTGTTAATAATACAATACAAAATATTTACTTTTTTGAAAAATAAACAAACATTGATTTGATACCTTCAGATTCGAATTAAACATTTTTCTAAATAGAAAAATTGCGTTTGAAGTTGTATAAATCGTAAATATTATTTCGGCTTTGTTTATAAACGGTTTATAATTTATTATTACTTTATTATAAAATATTTTTTTGTTTATATTATATAAATATAATCTGAAAATTAATTTACATTTAAAGACTATAATTGAATTATTGATACTTCTTACACTGATAAACTATATTACCTATTTATTCGTTTTGAAACACGGTAATTTTTTGCGAGAATGACTTTGACAGACTGCTGAAATCTGTAAAAGTGGTCGATGTGAAACTGTCTGCACAATAATATTTACGCTAACACCAAAATAGTTTGTGCCAATTTTATATAGACGTCCTAAAATGGCTAACATAAAAGAACGCGTCGAGCCAGTGGTGCTAGCACACCAATGCTATTTAAAAAAAGAATACTCGGCCGCTCAACAGCATTTGAATGAGTTGGAAGGTCTTGTTGGCAGCAATAACAAACGAGTGCAGCACAATAAAGCTGTCGTCGAATTCATGGCAGGTGACATGAAAAATGTGGATAAATTCAAGAAAGCGATAGCACAATTGACTGGGTTGACTTTTCCTGACGTGGAAATTAAAGATATAAGTTCTCCATTTCTGTTTTACAATTACGCTGTAATTCTATACCATTCTCGTTACTATTATCAATGCACAGTTGTTCTTGAGAAGTTGTTAAGTTCAAAAAATGTTAAAGATCCTAAATTGCTACAACAGATTGTTCTATTATATTTGGAAGCCACCTTATGTAGGAGAACATATGACAAAACTTTAGAGATAGCTAAGAACCATGGGGAATCTCTGAAGAGCAGTAATGAGCACAGTGACTTATTTGAAAGGCTTGTCAGCAGGGCACAACTTTTGTTTGGACACAAAATGAAGTTAAATTTGAAACCTGATGCAATTGAAAATGTATTTATACTGGCCCAGGAACAATACCTTAACGGTGATGTAAAAGAAGCTGCTAATACTCTGGGACAATATAAAACACTTAAACATAATTATGATTTAAAATCTCAAGGTGAAGACATTTGGGCTGCAATCAATAATAATCTTGGTGTGATATATTTATCTATAAAAAAACCTTTTTTGGCTGCTAAATATTTCCAACATGCGGTCAAAGAACATTTTAAAGCTATGGATAGCGAAGATAGTGAGAGATTGATTGCTTGTAGGGACAGACCACTGTATGTCTACAATCTCGGGTTAGCATTACTTGCGGCAAATAATTCTGAAGGCGCATTTGAGTGCCTGGTAGAAGCAGCTAGACATTACCCTAATAATCCCCGAATATGGCTACATTTGGCAGAATGCTGTGTGAAGAAGTGTTGCAGTGAAGAAGCATTGCAGTACACTGTTAAAAAATTTGGAAGTGGTCCTCACATAAGAATTTTATTAGCAAAGGAGAATAAAGAAAAATATTCAACTTCAGGTGAATCATTTGCGATTCCTTCTTTATCTTTAGAATTTGCAGCGCTATGCCTGAGAAACGCTGTAACATTACTTCCGAATCAGGAGCCACCATCTGACATCACCACACCACTCATTCAGGCCCCTCCAGGTCCACCAATCAATTGGAAACAAAGATGTGAACTGAAAAATTCAACATTAGTATTGTTGAGTTATGTATTACTAAATCTACAAGATCCATTGTCGGCTTTAGTCAGTGCAAATGATTTGCTGAGTCAGTCAGATGTATCCAGCAGTCACAAAGCTTGGGCTCACATATATGCGGCTGAGGCATTAATAAACCTAGACAGGATTACAGATGCTGTGGAACATTTGAATCCTCCAATGATCCACGATCTTGTATCTGTTTTGCCTTACCAAATGCGTGATATGATTGCAGTTTCTGTATGGGCAAAGGCTGCTGTATGCCATATACTGAGAGGAGATCTAGTTACAGCAAGGAAGATATTAATGCAGATAAATTCACCGCGTGTTTTGCCGCTGCAGATGTACTTGGAAATTTGTACAGGAAACATCGAAAATTGTCACACGATTCTCAGAAAACTCAGACTGACCAACCTTTCTCAATAACATATTTTTTGCCAATAAATCTTGACT
Organism: Heortia vitessoides; assembly: GCA_020976665.1. Classification (NCBI taxonomy): domain Eukaryota; kingdom Metazoa; phylum Arthropoda; class Insecta; order Lepidoptera; family Crambidae; genus Heortia; species Heortia vitessoides. The sequence goes on from JACJUM010002809.1 coordinate 3,728,443, forward strand.
TATATAATGTGATTATAGCTTTTTTTTTATCATAACCATAGCAAGTGTATGTAAACAATGGCATTTCTAGAACAATACTAACTTTCTCAGGATTTGGTTTGATAAAAAAATGACATTCCATTATATATATATATAATGCATTAAATGTCACTTCAGTTTTATAAACTATCTCATCATGCAAAGATAAAAAATATATTTGGGAATTAATTTAAACTCATGTCTTATGTTAAATAGAATGTTTTATTACATATTTATTATAACAAATCGGGATACATGTGACCCTTGACTTTTCTTGAAGGTCTCTCAGCTGGACGTACACACAAATGTTTACCAAATATAGTCACTTTGAAATTTCTCATATACATATCAAATACACTTTCCTTCTTAGGGATTGTAGTAACTACATTATCTTTTGATACTATTTTGAATGTGCTCCGAGTATCCATGATGCATATCCCTCTTTTGCCAACATAACTCGGGCATTTTGATCGCACCACCTCTAAAATACTGCCATGGAAATCAGCTCTGAATAGAGTTTGCGTAAAGTTTTCCCAACACTTGCTGCTTGGGTCTGGTATTGATTTCTCTGTCTCTAAAATATGTTCAATATAACCTAACCAAATGTTGTGCATAGGGACCACGTCTTTATATTTTACGCTGTTCCTTGGTATACAATAAAAGTTTAACTTTTTCTTTTCCTTCCTCGTGAGGTTCCTGGATTTCTTCTTTTTCGGCTTCTGTCTTCTATTTTTACTTCTTCGTTTTGCTAAGACGAAGTCCTTTTTGAGTTCGGCTTCAACATTGGGTTGATCCGACCGCGAAACATTCGATTTCACAAAGTTGATGATAGCTTCTGCAGCTTTATTATCGAATTTTTCTTCTGTAGACATTTCTTATTAATGATGAATAGGTTATGTACTTGGTAAAACCTATAATAACAAAAAGTACATCAGCTGTTTCAAGCCTAAATAAGTGTCAATAGATTTCCTGACAGATGACAGAAGTAAGTAAGCTGCGTGCTAAAAGAAAAAAATAATTATTTGATAGCAAATGCTAATAAGTATGTATTTAAAAATATAAAATAATTTACTATCATACATATAGGTCAACAAAATATCGACTAATGTAATGCAATGTCATATTTTAGTTTTAATAATTTACAGATGATGAAACAAAAAAACAATAAAACCTGCAAATAACATATTTGTCTGAATAAATCATAATTTTTAAATTTAACTACTGCTAAAAGTGTAATGGTCTCACAAAGAATATCATATTCGGGCAAATACCGAATAACGAGTATTCGGCTAAACATCGAATAACGTGTGGAGCCAAAATTTGAAACCTATTTTCCATTCCTCCAAAAACAATTAGGATATAGGTATATTTTGAAAAATTACTCAGCTAATTTTACCTATTTTAATTATGCCTCTTATACTATGTTAGTTGCATTTATTAACCAAGCTTAGTTCGTGGATCCCTATTGCCGTTGTCTGTATAATATTGTATAAGATAACCATACCAAACGCCTTCGAAAAAGAAAAGGCAACTACTATTATTGGAATAAACATATATTTGGTCAGGCGTTTCATTTCAAACTTGTTATTTTGCATCATGTCAAATTCAAACCACAATAAAATATATTTTTAAGGCCAGAAAGTGCATTGCAATTATACATAATTACAACTAAACAAAGCCATGCCATAAAGGGACATAATTGCTAGAATATTATTTATTTTTTATTTATTTATTTAACTTTACGTATAAAAAGCGATTTACATATGGCGGATGCCAAGTTGCATGATCAACCATCGCTCAGAGCAGAAATGGAACCGAAGCTGAAATTATTAACAAATAATAAAGTACTAATTAACATATAAATACACTCATTTGCACAAAAAACGGGCGGTTTTGATTTTAATTCTTCTTTAAATAAATAAAAACAGTACGTTCTAAATTCAAATTTTCGTTTGATGCTCGTTTTTACATAAAAACACTTTTTATCCTACATTTTTGATGCGAAGTTCCAAAAGATAATATCGGTTTTCGTAACTTTTAGTCAATTTTTATAAATTTATTTCATATTCTTAATTGTCAAAGCTTCATTTATTGCTGTTTAGCTGTCTCAGTAATGTTAAAGAAAGTAGTTAAAGCTACCAAAATTATTGCGCTGCTCGAAAAGGGTTGCATTCAACGCTTCGTAGCTCAGAGACTAAGTGTGAGTCGCTCGACGGTTCAAAGGACCTGGCAGCGGTATCAAGACACCGGTTCCGTCGAGAGAAGACCTGGTTCTGGAAGAAAACCATGTATCCAACCACGGGATGATCGTTTTTTTTGTAAGTCGCGCATTGAGAATTCACAAGTCTTAGTATGTGGACCTTAAGAACAACCACGAAGAAGTAAGAAATGTGGATATTAGTCTATGTACGGTCAGAAGAAGGCTTCTCGCGGCCAATATACGTAGTCATCGCCCGGCCTGCGGCCCTAAGTTGTGAGCACAGTTGCCAGCCTTAGGTTTACTCGGAATTGTGAGTCATGGACTCAAGAAGACTGGAATAGGGTATTGTTCTCCGATGTAGTCAGGATATCTCTGTTCGGTGAAGATCGACGTCGGCGAGTGCTACGAAGACGAGGAAAATGCTTTGCAGAGGCTTGTTTTAAAGAAATCACACCATATGGTGGGGGCTCTGTTATGTTTTGGGCAGGAATAAATTCAATGGATCGTACAGAGTTAGTCTTAATTGAAAACGGCTCACTGACTGGACATTGATTCATAAGTTCTAATTCCTCATGTCGATGTGGAAGCATATGTGCAAGAGGTCGGCATTTGTCGTTTGGATTGGCCAGCTCGAAGTCCCGACCTTAATCCTATAGAACATATCTGGGATGTTCTGAAACGACGCGTGAGATCAGTACTACCGGCTCCGCAGACCATCAGAGAGCTGAAGTATGAGATTACCGCGGAGTGGGAACGTATTCCGCAAGCAAGTATCCGGGATAGCCTCGCAAGCATACCCAGACAAATTCAAGCTGTGGTTTCAGCTAAAGGGGGCCACACTCGATACTAAACATTAATTTACTTTTACGTTATTAAGGAAAAAACAAACAAAAGTCTTTGTTAACTTTTACTTCACGAGCATTTGCACTACTAGCGAGCATACACTACTAGTGAACTTTAGCATTAAAACCCATAAATTTTATCAAAATTTTATGATAATACTGACGAAAACGATTATTTGCTCATTAATTTACAATATTGTGAAAGTAAAACTACCTATAATTATCAAAAAAACCAATAGTAACATTTGAAATGGTTCATTGCTTAGGTGCCCGGTTTTTGCAAATAAGTGTATATTAAAAAAAAAAATAATATTCATTATGGGACATATAAGTGGGAACATAAGGACTAAAGAGAATGCGTAAAGTTCTCTTGAATACAAATTTACTCGATGATTGTTTGATATTAAGAGGAATTTCATTCCAGAGTCGTATAGCTCTCACAGTATAGGAAGTGAAAGAGTATTAGAAGAGCGAAGGTTACGATGATGGGATGAGGACATAAATTAAATCTAGTTTTGAGGTAACTAGGTGTGCAAGAATTCTGAAAACGGTATCTTGCTTATTGTTACGGATGTTTACGGACGGACATTGGCTTCCACAAGAAAGTTTCAATTGGAATAATAATGCATCGGCCTGTTGGTTTTATCATTTTGTTATTTTTGTCTATAATTGCCTCGATTAGGGTTGCCAAGTCTTCAAACTACATAGCTGGACAGACAAGTCAGTTTCGCCGGACGTTTGGATAAAAAGGCTGGACACCTCACATCATTGACGATTTTGTATTTCAGAATTAATAGGTACCACAAAAAATATGTATATATGAAATTACACGCAAAACGCATAACAGAAGCCGGACACTGTTTATTATGACCGGAAAGGCAATCAAAATGCCTATATCCGGCTTTATCCGGACGTCTGGAAATGATAGTCTCGGTGGGCAGCCGAGGTAAAAATTGCTGAGCGTAGTTTTGCGACGCTGATACTGAAGTCAATACGCAGTCTGTTGTATTACAGTAATGCCGTCGGCCATTTCGACATAAAGTGCAGAGTAAGTGAACTCGAGGATTCTAGAAATGGAGGCGGGAAAACTATGTTCTATCTTGAATAGTGTAAATAGGTTATACTCAGACATAAGTCCGTTATCAATGACTATTTAGATAGCCGCGCCGATTATCGCTGCGTTTTGCTGACCATACAGAAGGCTGGTCACGTAGTACGTTCTACAGAGAACGTGCCAAATTCGTACGTTAGGGTTGACAAATGTATGGTATTAGTAGCTAGCAATAATACAGAATATAAAAAAACACAATATTTTACAGGAGATAAAAATAAAAAATCCTTTTTAATTAATTTTCTCAAATACGAGAAATCTTTTAGGAAAATAATTAAAATTTACAAAAACCACTAATATTTAAAAAATGGTACGATATGGAATTGCATACCAACAAAACGTAAGTAATAACTGAATTAAAGTGTTTAGTAATAATGCCCATCGATGGTGTCAACTTTGTGTCCTTTCAGCGTTTAAATTTTCTGCCGTGATCTCATTTCGTAAGCGCGCGCAACCAATACGCAATCTTTTGATTTAATAATGATACAATTAAAAATAATACATATCCCGCCTGTCACCTGAGACAAGTTGTTTTTTTTTCAGGAAACATTTGCTATTATATAAAATTATATTAAAAAAAAATATGCAATACATGAATAATTAGGATTAATTTTTTGTATAAATATTCATATAAACAGCAGATAGTCCACAAAAATCTAACAAAAAAAATCGGTAGTAAGCGGCAAGCTATCAATTCTATCTGTTAGTGGACGACCGATGCCATAAATAGATTTATTATATTTCAATTACTTATCAAGTCTTAGTGGCAGCCCTACCAGATCGTTATCCATAGCATCAGGGTGTGATATTTTAAATATCTTTAAGAGTAAGAAGAGCCAGAGTGCTAAAGATCAGTGGGTCGATGTGGGGCAAAGATGCGGTGGTGGATACTATTGGTTGTGACTGTGATTTGGAGTACTGTAAGTACCTAACTATTCATATTATCCTGGTAGTATTGACTGGAATCAATGTAATAAAATGTAATAATTGTTAATTAGATTTAAGGTATAGTACTTGCGGATATTTAACTAGATTTGCCTTATTTGCTAAATTGGTAATTGCCTACTTAAATCGGTTAGTAGTTAAAATTATTGAAATTTTAATGCTTCTAAAAGTATCCGATATTGCTGCCTTCCGTGGAACTTTAGACAATAGATCTGCCTAAGAAAGAAGGAGTTTAAGTGGTGGCATAGTAGCGTATCTTCGTGGTGGAAAAGCTGCTCAATCCCGCCCTTTTGCATGTATGTTGTATCGAATGGATATACCGCCATCTGTCGGTTTTGGTACTTATGTCACCTAGCATAATTTACTGTGCCGGCTGGCTCGCGATGGAGACGATGCTGGTCATTTCCACTCTGATGCGAAGTATCGATTTTCTTATATACCGCCATCTGTCGGTACCGTTACCAAAATTATGTTTGTTTCCGCCTTGTTTCAAAAATATTATCTACATATTTTCTTTATATTATTTAGAAATATATATTAAAGACATTAGTTGAGTACTTTTGGGTTCAGATCGAAAACTTATATAACGTAGAAGTGAAAAAGAAATTGCAACTTGTATTATGTTCTCACTTTTACGCAACACTATAAATAAAACTACTTTTTTAACAGTATTTTCTTAAAAACGGTTGTCACGTGGTAACCATGGCGTTAGTTCGTGCAATATCGTATTATATTAACACACGAAGAGAAAAATTATACTCATTTTGATCTGTTCTTATATTATAAACTCAACTGAATACAATTTTCCTATGTACCCGGACGATGTTGAGGCGGACGCCTAATATTAGAAATAAAATTAAAATAACCACTACATATCATGGGAAAAGATAAAAATTACCAGGAAGATAAAGAATAAATTGGTACCGACAGAGTAAAATAGTGCCTCCCTCTGTACCAGGTGTCGTAAGGGGCTAACTGAGGTATCGGCACCGCCAGTTGGTGGTCTATCCAATCGAGGCAGTGTAGGGATAAGCAGCAGCATTCCCGTCGCGAAGCTAGGCTTTGCGATTGCCACCACGCTTACCCAGCGCGGCAAATATCTGCAAATTCCACCATTCTTGGGGAGGACAATGTCCAGCAGTAGACGTTTACGCCTGCTATGTCGATGAAACAATAAGGGATAAAATTATTAGAATTTTCTTGAATCATCATCTTTTGAGAAGAACGTCGGCGTCCCTGAGTTGTAATCCTCCAATAGTACCGGAAGAGTCCGCGACGGAAATGTCTATTTATTGTTGATACTTATTAACCAAGCTGTTTTCCTATTTTATAGCTTAAAAAGATTTTAGATTGTTATATATATAAATACTCTTTATCGATATAAATACGATGCTCATCATAAGCATTTATTTTGAAACATATTTATTTACTGATACAATTTTATTTTTAATGAATTTTCCTAGAGTCATGTATGTAGTTTAAACGAATTCCGCAACATAATATCGGCAGAGTAATTAAGTAATCCGATACGTCTCAGTGTCTCAAGTCGAAAATTTTTGATCAAAGTGTGATCAATCGCTGGTAGCGATGACCTATGGCAGCTAAACGTGGTATCTTACCATTGGCCTTCTAAGCCAACACAAAGTAGCTCAACGAGCTATGGAGAGGGCAATGCTCGGGGTCACCTTGCACGTATCAGGGATGAGAAGATTCGTAACAGAACCAAAAGTTCAGCAGTGGTACTTGGAACGCAGAACCGATGGCCGATCATATATTCAGCTTGACCCCTAATGGGAGACTAAGGTCCATACTTCGATCTACAAATTATGTAAATTTTATTCTATAGATGAATTCATTTTTACATGAATTACTTAATTTTGTACCATTAATATTCACAAAATTCTTCAAGAATAAATATACCTACGGTAGTGTTATAAATTTTAACTTATAATTAGAAACGAATAAAATATTATAACAAGTGTTTTGATTATCATATAACTGTCGTAAATAATTTTACAATATCATCGTAACCAATCCTCAGCATTGTAATAATATTTCTTTGCTCGTTTGTAGCGGAAGTTAATAATAAGATAAAACTTTGTTAAGTCTTGTATATTGTAAAATATCCACCCAAGAAACAGAAAAATCCATGCGAGAAATGGGTTTTAAAATAAACGTGTACGTTTATATATTAGATTTATAAAAAGAGGCACTCTTCTTTGTCTTGTTTCCTATTGCTGATAATAGCAAATTATATTCCTAAAATGTTTTTTTTTAAAGGTATCAACTCAACCAACTACAGTACATAATGATGAAGCTCCGACAAATAGCGAATGCTGTCCGTGCACGGATCAGAATGCACCTGGCAAAATACCTCGTGCATCTATGGCAGTTCCAGATTCTGACGCAGATGCGTTTGACACGTCTCTGGCGGTCACCGACCAAGACGCGTCTGGCACAGGTGCTCGGGCCGCTCTGGCACGCGTGGGCGAGTGCCCATGCCAGCTTCGAGACGCTGACCCCACGGGATCGGCATCGATCTTCATTCCGACTGCAGTGCGCGCTGTTCGGCCTTTCGTGAGGTAAATATTTTTTGATTATTATTTGATCTTTTACGACTATCTTCTTTGTTGTACACTGGAACAATTTTGTGGACAATTATAAAAAAACTATATAAAAATAGGTTTTGAATTAGACTATGACATTGGGATGATAAGTATTAAACTAATACAACACCAAATTTGTCTGGAAACATACATTATATTCAATTAAAATAATTTTTTCAGTGATTTGGAAGATCACAAAGAAGATGTTAAGCCGCTTCTTCATCCTGAAGTAGACTTGGCCTCGTCAGTGTTAGAGACACTCCGAGAAGCAACAAATGAAGAGTATGAAGATGCTTTAGCCAGAGATGCAGCACGGAGTGCAGTTCCAGCCATGGATCAAGATGTAGCTGCAGAAGAAAGCCGGAATATAGTCACTGTGATAGTAAACCCGAAGCAAACAGACGATGACATCATGACTAGTGCTTCTCATGTCCAAGAAACCAGGTGTGTAAACTCTCCGCTTGGTGAATCAAAGACTCTTAGGACACCAGCATTAAAGACATCGAATCTCTTAACTGACATCCTTAGCTTACCGAGAAGCCAAACACCCAATTTACGTAATTTGTTTGATATGGATAGTAACATTGCAGCGAGTAATACCAATGAAAAAATTATGGCACCTAGTAATAATTTTGAAATTCCAAAATTAAGGTCTGCTCTTGATCTATCAAATCTGTTCCCTAAATCTCAAAGCGCTAAAACTCCTGACCTATTTGATAAACAGTTAGCAAATGAACCTATGGATACAAATATTAAGGCCAAAGTAAGGATTCCGAACATTTTGAATTTAATTCCTAAGATAGATTCAACAACACCTTTAAGAAGAGATGGTAAAAAAGATAACAACTTGGATAACGAATCTTCAACTAGTAATAATATTGATAGATTATCTGGATTTACAGACACCCAGGACTTAAGTGAAGGCAAATCAGGAACAAATAGTATTTTCCGGTCACCGGTTATATTTAAAAATGCAATGCATAGTAACACAGATAATTTTCTTAATAAGGATTCTCACACTAGCTTGTTAAGACCACAAATAAAAATACCAAATGTAAGACTTCAATCTAAAAGCCGCGATACCCCAGGAGATTTATTGAATAGCATTCTTAAAGGTTTGGAAATTCCGAAAATAAGTGATTTGCTATCTATTAACAATTTAAAAGATGATATAAAACTTACACAAAACACTGATTCTCAAATAGACACGAATAATCCCATAACTACCTTGGAGACCTATAAAACTGAAATATTGGACACGATTCCAGAGGCTTCTATGATAGAAGTAAAAAAAGTGAGCAGTCCTAAAATTCAATGTATTAACAACGACGATATTATAAAAGGAGAACACATGGATTCAGATGATTCTTTTCAGAGAGAAAAAGTTGAAACTCTTATTATAGACAATGTTTCTAATCCCTCGGAAATTAATACACTATCAGAAAATGAAAGTATTATGTCAGACACTTTACCTAATAACGATGTAACTACATTTGACGATGTGCAAACAGGCAATGATTTTGCATCATCAAACTCTTTTCCGAAAGATGATAGCACTTTAGTCATTAATAATATAGACACAGACCAAGAAAGTAACGAAAGTTCTGATAATGCTGACATAGAAAACAGCTTCCCCATAAACAGAGACCCAGATTATAAAAATACTGAATTTGACTACGATTCAATATCAGATAATACCGAGGATAACATGGATATTGAAACATCAGAAGATATATTTGAACGAGATAATACCAAATATAAAGATGATAAATTGCATGATGAAAATCCTAGAATAAGTAGTTCACTCAGAGAAATACTACTGGAGAGATCTGATAATATTGAAAGTCCTAAAATACAAAAATTAGATACTTTTAAGTCGAGTAAGCCTGATAAGTTAGAGATAGTAGCACGAAGTGAAGAACTGGATGAAACATCTTTAGGCGCATCAATATTAGATTGTGATAAAGAGAAAACTGAAAATTTTAATCAGCTTAGCATGGATGAATTGCAAAAAATGTCAGATTCATTGCTAAATCAAGAAAAAGAGCCTGCAAAAGCTGTATCAGAAATCACAGAAAAACCTATGCCATCGACTCCAAACCTCGTACGTGGCTTAGAGGAAAACCTAGCAGACACTTTCCCATCAGAAACAAATACCAATAGACAACTTTCAAATATTGGTACAGAAGACACTTCTTGTCTGAGTGAACCTACAACAGAAAGAGATCAAGAAAACGTAAAGGATGAAATGACTCTAAGTGCTAGTGAGACAGTCGAATCTAGGAACAATCTTAGGTCGTCATTATTGCCTGGCATTGTACAACCATCGCCTTCATTGTTTGGGAATAATTTTAATTTGTTTAATAATCATAATCCCTTAAATTTAGGTAATATTTTTGACCGTCCTTTGCCTGTCTTAGGTTTTTCAAATGTTTTTGATAGAAAGCAAAATTACAACTTTTTGAATACTGCCTCATCTGATGTCAATGCAAATCAAGAAAATGATATTCGTAGAGGAATGTCAACTCTCGCAAGTACTTCAAATTCACGATTAGCACTCCCGGCCTTACAACCACTGGAAGATATAAATTTAGACATATTCCAACTTAGTCCATTGACGCTAAGTAAAGGTCCACTTTTGACAGCACTACCAAAATTGAATTTAAACAAATATAAAACAAGATTAGCACTTCCAGAAACATTAGATTTGAAACCTGTATTTTTGGAGTCAGCAGTTGGAAACAAAAAGGGTATCATAGGTGCTTCTTTAACTTTTGGTCCCGAAAAAAAACAAACTTCATTTAGAACCACTGATATATTAGGCAATTCCTTGATCAATTTACCAAACTTGGATAATATAAGAGAAACTATGATAGATAATGCTCAGAACCTATTGAGCACTCCTTTAGATTTGTCCAGCAGGAACATGTTCGAAGATACGTTGAGGTCTACTCAAGTTCTATCGGACAACTTACGAGTCCAAGCGGATAATGCTGTAAAGAACTGGCATAAAAATTTAGAGTCCACTTTCAATGGGGCGAGAATACCAAATAGTGGACTTTTAGGGGAACCTTTGCATACATCGAGCTTATTAGAAACTGTTGCTAGAAGACATGAAGACTGGGGAGATAAATTGAAAGGAATACATACGGACTTAACTGACCGTCTTGAAACTTTCCGTAACAATGTAGCTGATCAATTACCAACCCTCAGTTCGCCAATGAGCAGGCAAAGCAGTAACATTGTATCACAAAAACCAATTAGATTAACCAGCAAGCCTAGAAGTAAAGAAAACGTCGTGAAAAAAACAGGAGCGAAACCACTTGGTAAATTTAAATTTAAGACAAGATCTTCTTCAAATAAAAACAAATTAGGAAAAATGCCAACGGCCGCGTCCATTTCTACGCCTAAAGTTGTCGAACTTCCAAAATTCCGGTCATCCTTAAGAGAAACTTCAAGAAAAAAGCCAACCGTAGGTTCACCAATTGTTTTTCCTAGAGATAATAAAATTTTAAATTTTTTTGAGAAATCTAGGAGTACAATAGGGAATAATAAAAATATTTTGGGAGCAGCATTTAAGCCGAAAGCGAGGGAGAACAAAGTCAAGATTACTTTTTCCGCGACTACACCACGACCTAGTTTAAAGGCTAAATCGGCGGTAAAAACCCCAACATTAAACTTAAGAGCGAAGCCGCTTCAATCCAAAAAACCATTTTCCCTAACGCCAAGTACACCATCTAGAGCATTTACGCTTACTAGATCAAAAGTTAAACCGTTCAGCGACCCCAATATGTCGCCAAGTGAAGTAAGACCTACAGTGATGAAGGCTCCGTTACGGCTACCCACTCGATCTCAAACGTCAACGGATGTAGGTAGTCCAACTTTTTCAATAGCATCCACTCCCAGATCCGTTCGAATTCTACCAAATTTGAAACCTAAGCCCCTAGTACCAAAAAAGGATATGAATAGAGAAACTTTGAGAAATAGTGAGCCTTATTCCAAATCAAGCAATCCTTTGATAACTGATCGTAATACCAGAGAAGGCAATAGCGAGGCCACATCATTTTCTATTAACAAACCAACACTATCATGGCCCAAAAGTGTCGACAATACGTTTTTGACCAAAGTTAGGGAGGCTTTGAGAGCAAGATTAGCTGATTTGAGCCCAAAAAATGTGAAGTCGGTAGATTCTAAGCCATTGAAGACTGAAGTACCTCAGGAAGTCGATATGTTACGGTCGGCCTCTGATAATGTGGATTCTGTTGATTCCAATTCAAAATTAATGGAAGAAAATACATCGTACACCTGCAAAATGATGTGTAGCAAGAATTGAATTTTGTAGTAGCTATTCGTTCTTGCTTTGCTAGATATTCGTGTCTAGGTAAAAGACATAGAAGGAGGAATCGCTTCCTAGGCGATCGCTGATTTATCCCATGCTAAACAATCAAGACGCAGATGCTTTAGGTAAATGATAAAAGTACTATAATAAGTTCTTATATACTACTTTTACTAAATTTTATTTTATATGGGAAAAAAAATTGATCTAACTGTAAAATATCTAAACCAAGGCAATGGTGCAAACAATGCAAATTTGAGAATAATTATTAATAATTACTTTAAGATAGACTGTACATAGTTTAAGGGTATCTAACAAGTATGTATTTTTTATATGATTTCTAAATAAAAAGAATTAAAAAAAATTTTTCTTTATTTATTTTTTGAAATCTCGTATGTTTTGACCTGTCCCATTCTTTGGACACACTTAAAAACAGCGAGCGCGCTTACTATCAAAGGAACCGTCTGCACGATTCGCGGGATAATAAGCATTACTGCAAGCTACAGGTGCTAGTATTATTACAAGGAAGTCAATAACGCGTTGCCAACGTTGTGACTTAAAGATATTATAATTCAGTAATTTAAGTTTAGACTTCTTTAAATTACCCTTCCCCTAAACCAGACGTCGTAAGAGGCGAATAAGGTACCAGAACCGACAGATGGCGGTATATCCATCCAAAACATTGCAACTCAATGCACAGGGCGGCAGCATCCCCGTCGTGAAAGCTGCGCACCGCGATTGCCAACACGCTTGCCCAGCGCGGCAATTGGGGGCAAAATTTCACCTTTCTTGGGGAGGCCTAAGTCCAGTAGTGGACTTTCTATGGCCGGTATGATGACGCAGTATCTTAAAATTGTAAATCTGATGGTGCAGATGGTAGTGATTCTTTTTTGTGCTCCAAGGGTCGTTGGCTCAATACCCACCCAGAGCAAATATTTATAAGATGATATTTGTGTTTGTTCTGTGTTTGGGTGTAAAATATATGTATTTAAGTAGTGTATTAGTGATTCTTCTGTTATCTAGCGTCCGTAACACAAGTGCTTTAAGCAACTTACCACGGAGTCAGGTCAATGTATGAGATGTTGTGGGAATTAATTATTATTAATTTATTATTAATACCGTCTTTTATTTTTGTTTCTGACGAACCTATTGCTGGACAACTCAGACGTAAATTCCAGCGCCAACGAAAAAACGAAAAAAAGAAAAAAAACATCATTATCGGCAACGCGACTGTCAGATGATATGTAGAGTACAGAAACTATTTTACATGCAATCAATTTATTATTTAATATATTTTTTTAAAATACTGTTGCATCCTTTTGCAAGTATCACATTCTATGCTTTTGCTCTAGCTTTGTCTTTCACGTGTGGACGTGTTTCCATTTAATTAATTGGTTAAAATACAAGTATTTCTAGAATACAGGGTATAATATATAAATAATAGTGCATATTTCTTTTTGTTTCTTAAATGTCTAGAACAGCTGCTTTTTAAATTGAATCATTATTTTTTGTTGCCTTCGTCATTATGAGGACTAAGTTTATAGGGGTTCAACGGCCTTAGGAAATTTATAGATATAAAAAAAGGTATTCTAGTTTGCATGCGAAAGTTTGAGTGCGAAACTGTTTTCGTGGAAGGAGTGACGGACCACTGGCTCAAAGTAAAAACAAAATAAATATAAGTAATACCGTTTGGTTTAATAACTTTCCATTGTTATTTAACTTTTATAGTAGTTGTAATACGCATACATCTGATGGACACTATCTAGCTATCGAAACCGACGTATGCAGTTCTGACAACGTCTATACATACATTTAACAGAAAACTCCTGTCAGCACTGTCGCTAGCGCGATGTAATTAAAAGCAAGGATCAAATTCAAAGTACCGCTTAGTATTCTGTTTTCAACCATATGTTAATTTAGATACCGAGTGCTTCAACGATGCGGTTTAATCAGACAATTAGAAATAATATGCCAGTTACACGAGTCGGTTGCTCCAATTACCCTGGATGGTTCTCAGAATCTTTAAATGCTTGTACCGTAGAGAATTGCTTTAACAATCAATTAAAAGTTTTTTCGAGTTCATTCAATTTTAAGAATCTTCAAAATTATGCCGAGTTTTGAAATGTGCCCAGAGCAAAGAGACTACTCAAAAATTTTTATAGCCTATTAGTGGAAAAACAACGGCGAAAAATCTTTCTACGTCACAACAACACTTAAATGTTTTAATGATAAAAAATCTAGTAAATTTGTTATTACTTTTATTATTATATCTTTTAGTCTTAATCGTTATTATTTGTATAAACACATTATTTTAATTATTTAGTACATCTTCATATATAATCGATGTCAGGTGACGTTTCACTTATTTCAACAAATGTTAGCAGTTCATCGGATTTATTTGATGACTCACATGACTCCCACGTATTACTTTGTGATTGCCTTAAGTCGGTACTTTCAAGCTCTATAAACGGATTCAATGTTTGTCACATTAATGCTCAAAGCATTCCTCAGCACTACACGGAACTTCTCACAAAATTTAGCTTTGATGTTGTCCACGCCTTACTTATTTCTAAAAATTGGCTTAAGCCAGCTCTCCCTTCAACTTCTTATAGCCTTCCTGGATATATTCTTATAAGAAATGATCGCACTGGAAAAGGTGGAGGTGGGGTAGATATATACCTGCGCAATGATATTAGTTATAAAGTCATATGTATGTCTCCATCTCTTTACACATATTTTTGGAATATTTGTTTGTGGAAGTATTAGTTGACAGTGCTAAGGTTGTTGTTAGGGTCGTATACTGTCCACCTTCTATAGACTACTTCTCCACTCTTGAGTCTGTCCTTGAATCAATCTCTAGTGAGCACGCACACCATATAATCATAGGTGACTTTAATACTAATATGCTTCAATCCTCAGCTCGATCTTTAAAACTCCAATCCATCATTCAATCTTTTGACTTTTCTCTTCTACCATCAAATCCAACTCACCACAATTTAAACGCTTTTGACTCCCATAGACCTAATGATTACCTCATCTCCTGACTTGGTAATTAAGCATGGCCAATTGCCAGCTCCTAGTTTCTCTAAACATGACCTTCTATTTCCGAGTTACAAGTTAAAGCCACGCCAAGCCTAGAATAAAATATCTGCGTAGTTTTGGAAAACTGGATATTGAAAAACTAAAACAGGATGCTGCGGAACTTGATTAGACACCATTAATGGAAGCGTCTACCATTGATAACAAAGTTAACATTCTTAACTCTTCTGTCTTACAACTTTTTGACAAACACGCTCCTATTCTTACCGTTAGTCTTAAACGTCCGCCTGCTCCCTGGATTTCTAGTGATATTCGTAAAGCCATGGCATAAAGAGACAGTGCATTTAGTAAGTTTAAAAAAGTCCGGTCGGATTTTAATTTAAATACATACAAAAGACTTCGAAATCGCTGTAATCAACTGGTAAGATCAGCCAAACGTAGATTTATTCACGACAATGTTCAATCATCATCTTCGGCAAACGTATGGAAGTCTTTGCATTCTCAGGGTCTCGGGAAGTCTTTAAACCTTCCCGATTCTAACTCTGTTATTTTTTCTAACGAGCTTAATAAACACTTCTCTTTAACTACCACACTAGATCCCGTTGTAAAATTGTCAACTATAACTTTAATCACTTCCTTGCCAATTTTCTCCTGTAACCTTAGATGGGACTTTTAAAACTATTTCAGTTCTCAAATCCAATGCTGTTGGCTATGATGATGTGAGTCGCCGCATGGTCTTTTTCTTACTTAAATTTATTGTACCACCATTGACCCACATTATCAATTTCTCCCTACAACATGGCTCCTTTCCCAGTACATGGCGCAAAACCTATATTATCCCGGTTCCTAAAACACCTACCCCTACTTCTTCCCATCAATTTCATCCCATATCTATTTTGCCATATCTCTCTAAAATTATCGAGGCAGCTGTACACAATCAGCTCTCTAGCCATGTCTTACAAAACGCCCTTTTAAGTCCCTTTCAATCCGGTTTTCGTACAGGACATAGCACTACAACAGCTCTACTAAATATCCTGGATGATGTAAGAGTTGAAATGGAATACTCCCGCCTTACGGTCTTAATTCTGATTGATTTCTCCAACGCCTTCAACTCTATTAATCACGAAGTTCTCCTCTCTATTTTCTCTTACGTCGGGGTCTCTGATTCGGTTCGGGAATGGTTCGCATCCTACCTTCGAGACAGAGAGACATAAAGTTTAACACTAAAACTGCCGCTGGAGCACAGCAAACGGCCGATTTGTTTTCAGGATATTTTGCATCCGTCTGTACTACTAGCAGCGACGATTCATTTTCATGTGCGAACCAGTCATATTTTATTTTTTTTAGGTGTAACCAGAAGTTGAAGTCTTTAAAAGCTTCTCATGTTGGATTTTAGCAAGGCAGCAGGGCCAGACTGGATTCCTCCTATGTGCTAGCGCCTAAATTCATCCGCTCTGTGCAGAGGGGGGAGTTTGAATTTTATGAATTGTATTGCCTAGTATTTCGAAGGAAAGCATAACTGGCAGGCGTGAGCTATACGCATTATTGCTACTTGCTCACTGTATCTATCGAATAATTGATTGATTGCATATCGTATTAATTTAATACTAATTAGAATTAAATGTTGATCTTGTAATGAAGAATAGTTATCGGTACCCATATTGCCGAAATTCGAACGATATGTATGTCTTATTATGTGACACACAATAAATAAATTCGATTATTGGTGATAATTAATGTGTAATCATTCGCTTACTTTCCTATTTTGCCCTTTGCAAACCTAACCTAACATAACCTAACTTTTTTGTATTATTCTAAGTTAAAGACAGACTTTATAAGTCTGTCTGTAACGACAATATCCGGTCTATTTGGTATACCAAATAGACCGGATATTGTCGTTTTTTTCGAATAAAAAGTAAGTGTAGGTAACAACTCTAACAATTAAATTCATGTTATTAAGTATGCATGCATGCAGCCGAAAGGTACCGGCAGAGTTGAATGATACCTCCTTCTAATTTTGAACCTTGAATTAATAGGTAAATAATTCTTTTTTTCCTTAACTACTCATAGTAGAGTCAATGCCGTCGTTTTATTTAATGAACAATATGTTATCTGAACAATGAGTAACACTTGAATCTACATTAATATATAACAACATCGATACTAGCATTTTCATACGAGTACGTCTGCCTGTGGTGTTAAAAGTTCACCCACTTCTGTGATTGAGTATGGGTTGTAGCTTCTGTAATACAGCTAACGCCTACGGGTTTGTGTAGCTCGAAACTCAGGCCGTGAGGTAACGGTAAACTAGAACAGTATCTCCCTCTGTACCAGGTGTTGTAAGCGACTCAGGAGGAACCGGCAGTTGGCGGTATATCCATCCGAAATAGTGTTGCTCAAATGCAACAGTGCGGTGATAGGTAGCAGCATTCCTGTCGCGAAGCTACGCTTTGCGATTGCCAGCACGCATTCCCAGCGCAATTATGGGTAATTTCACCCTTTATGTGGTGGCTTCTGTCCTGCAGAAGACTTCTAATGGCTGGCTTATAATGACATGTCTTTCAATTTGCGACGCTGTGTCACTGACTAATTCCACCAAAACATCGTGACGAAATGCTTGGGTAAAGTGTCCCTTTCTCTATAACCTTGCGGGCGAGGGCCCAGTTAATGTCTCACAAAATAAGAAATCTTTTGGGTCCTTACACCCTACTAGAGGTAGACATTTCAAACGCTTTTTGACACTTCATCCATAAAAGTCCACTGCTGGATATAGGCCTCCAATCGTAGAGCGTAGTTAGGAAATATTGCTGCCCATCCCTGCCCTGTTCCAAATAGACTATGCTACTCCGGGTACGATACCGCAGTTGCTTCTTACGACTCTCTTCCAAGGGGAGGTTATATTCTACTCTGCCAGTACCACACGGTGGATGATTGTATAAAAATTGTTGCTAATTTAAAATTTACATTAAATTTGCTACCCCTATTTCATTCCCTTATATCCCCGTACAAAGGTCGTTACAACAAATATTGGTACCTGATTACCACCTATTTCTACCACCAAAGTGTTCGCATTGCTGTTTCGATTGACAGGATGGATGGTTTCGATTGAAGAGGCAGTGAAATTACTGGGTAAAATCACATAATATACATTTTATGATGCCCAATCCTTCTATAGGTGCCGCGTGGTACCGGCAAAATAAAATAGTACCTCCCACTGCACCAGGTGCAGGCGCAGGTGCAGGTCCCAGTGCAACACAGGGCGGTGATGAGCAGCAGCAAATCGTCCAATTTATAGAATGTTCGAAGTATAATAATTTTGTTGACCCTATATAGATTTAACGTATTCAGGAATTTAGTAAGAAAAAGAACTAGATTATGGATTAGATTATAATTACATTATAATTATTTTGCATTGCAATTACATTATAAATGTTTTGTTACACGTTTGATCTTAAACTATAGTTATGTGTAATAATAGTTGTCTAATAGATTGTTAGATTTGATAAGTTTATTATGTATATCTATGCCGTGAGGTACCGGTAGAGCAGAATGGTGCCTCTCCTGTACCATGTGTAGTAAGAGGCGACTAAGGTACCAGAACCGGTAGATGACGGTATATCCATCCGAAAAGGTGTAGTTTAAATGCACAGGGCGGGGATGGGCAGCAGCATCCCCGTTGCGAAAGCTGCACTCTTGCCACCGCACTTGCCTAGCGCGGCAATTATGGGTAAAAATCCAAGGGGTATACGTTTGGCCTGTGTTCAGCAGTGGACTTTCAACGGCTGATATGATAGTAAAACTCCAACAGTGGTAACTGTACTTATTGATAGAAATTCTGCAAGCGGAGACCATTATTTGGGACCCCAATGATAAATGTCATGTGTTCAAGTGCTACTTGAGCTTTTATTACAAACGTGCACAGACTGTCGGCGCCTTATAGCGAATGAGCTCATCGCAAAGTTGAACGAGTTGACTTTTGCCAAAGTATCTCGAGTACTTCGCCGAGGAACTTCGCGAGTAAGAGAGGAGGGGTAAGGAGGAACTCCAAAGTGATGGCGCAGAGAAAATTGAGGAAGATCTATCTACCTACCGCAGAAGACACGATTCCGATTAGTTCCTAGTACCTTCGTAAATGATAATAATTTGACCATGGCGATGCTTTCTATACACAATAGCATTAGAGATTTTTGCAATAAAAAATTAAAGCAGACTAAATAAAATATTTATGGATTGAAAACTAAAAACATATGATAAAGGTAAAATGTACGGTATGTACATACATATATCGTACTTATTACGTGCAATTTTTATTTTTATTCAGATAATGTATGTTGAAATGATATATTTTTCAATTAAAATTACATACATATGTATTTTTCTAAAAAAGGCTTTTTGTTTTACTAAACACGTTGTGTGACTCCCGCTTATTATGACTTTTGTCTACGAATTAACTACGATGTTACTATAAACGGATTATACTGTAAATAATATAGTTAATGTTCATGAATTTTTAAAGCACTAAATTTATTTATTATTTTATTACAAGACAGACCGACAGCATTTTTATTATTAGTTATTATGTGTCTATATATTGGAATGCGCATTTGGTCAGTGGGGTAGTGCGATGTTCTAGGTAAGTAGATACATTATTATTATGTTTAAATTGAAGCTTTAAAGTATTTATTTCAAAAGCAATTTTTTTACATCTTTGTATGTGGAAATGAAAACATTTAAAGTTTAAAACTAGTAACACATTTCATTAGTGATACAATTACTACCAATTGTAAACTTTGTCACGAAATGACCCAAACGTCAAATTGCAAAAATGACCCGCTATTTAGGCCTGTAAAGTAGTTTTATAAATCAAAATAAAGACAAAAATAAAGCTATCGTTAAATATTACGGTCATTTATTTGCTTATTTCACTCATCAACGTTTGTTTACACTTGTACCAAAAATAAACATCTCACTGCGCGATATCATACAAGGCATAACACTTATGGGTCATCTTACATAAAATGCCTCCTTAGTGCGAGCTACAAACACTTATCATTATATAGTCGAATAAAGTAACAAAAAAAAACTGTCTCTGTCACAAAGCAACGCTCTTTGATTGCCAACACGGTTGCACAGCACGACAATTGTGGGTTTCATATCCCACACCACCCCAAGGAGTGGTGTATGTCCTAATAAAACACGTAACAAACGCTTTTCTTGGATATTATAGCCTAAAAGATGGCGTTAGTTTTGAAATAAATATTATTTAGATACAATATTTTTTAGATGACCCGCGGTGGACATTCGCGGTTGATGTGATGATGCAGATTATAACTGACAACCATTTTAAACGTTTTTTTTAAATCAGTGGACTTCATACGTTTGCCTTATAATTATTCTTGTCAGCTAAAACACAACAGTTCTTAAGCCCACCATATTTGTAGACTAACCTTTTGTTATGATAAGCCTATAGTTTGCTAACCAGTTGGAAATTAAAATAGTGAAAACTGTATTCCGTAAACTATTATTAGTGACACATAAACATCAAACAGCAAAAAGTTAAAATACGGCCGGAGTGTAGTCATATATCAAACCAGCCGTAAAAAGATTACTACTGGACCTCTATTAGAAAGTCTAACTAGTAAGGCCTTCCCAAAAAATGGGGAATATTACTTGATGTGTTCCGTAATTACAGCATTGGAAAAGTGTGGTGGCAATCGCAGAGTGTAGGTTTGGGAATGTATTTGCTGATCCCGGCTCGGTTCTATTTGAGCCACGCTATTTCCGGTGGCTGCACCGGTTCCGGTGAGGTACTATTCTAGTCTGCCGGAGTGTACTCTCACGGGGAGTAATTAAATAAATTGAATGAAAACAATGTAATCTTTTTGGTCACTAAAATTGGACTATAATTTGATTTAACATTTTAATTTTTTTTTAATATTTCAGATGATAACACACAATTACGTTAACATGGGGGCTTTCGTAAGAGTATCTAAAGTGATATCAATACTTTTGTTTGTACATCTGGCGGTGGCAAGTGGTAAGTTATTTTATTTATTTAATTATTAGGCTTATCAACATGAAAATTTCTTCATAAAACTAATCTTAAACTTTTGGTGAAGTGTGTTAATAAATGTGGACCTAAAAACAAGAATATTTTTTTTTTCCTAGCAAAAGCTGTCGACTTGAATGACACTTATTGGGCTACAACATAATTATCAGTATAAAATAGAAATCATCTCACACGGGACTTCAAGATAATTGGCTTAAAACACTTGTGCTACCAACATTAAACAACACAAGAATAACAAATATAAAAATTAAATCAAATTTAATAACAGACAAAGAGCAAACACGAATCTATACTAATATTATAAAACTGAAGACTTCGTTAGTTTGATTGTTTGTTTGAACGCGCTAATCTCAGGAACTGCTGGTACGATTTAAAAATAATCTTTCAATGTTGGATAGTCCGTTTATTGGCTATAGGCTATATAACATAACGTTAGGACTAATATATAGAGATAAATATCGTTTGCGCCCCAAACGCCTGCCAACATTTATTCGCAAATATGCTTTTAGTCGTGTTGTGTTCGATATGCAGACAGGAACAAACTTTTGTCTTTGTATAAAATCTTTAGGTTTTTGTGATTAGTTGCTTCTGTTAACAGAACCCATTTTAATTAACTTTGGTATGTATGAAGTTAGATGAGTGCGATTGGAAAAGAAAATAGGCTTCTCGAAGTACTAATTATGCGCAGACGAAGTCGCGGGCATCAGCTAGTAATAATTATATTAAAAAAAAAAAACTAGCAACGCCTTGCAGTTTAACCCGCATTAAGTTGTAGAGCTTTCATAATAACTTTGCAACCCCATGCAACCCTCTCATGGGATAATTTTTGAAAAAATAGTTTGCACGTGTTTCGTGACTATTACAGAAGAACCTTTATACTAAATTTCATTCTACTAACTTCAAATACAGCAAAGTTTCATACTAACTTTGCACCCTCGCTTTTTTCAAAAGAAGACGTAGTTCACGAATTAAATACTATGATATTTTACAGATAGACCATGCAGACATAAGTACTTTAACAAGAACAAAACCGCATCTGTGTGTGTGTGCACGTCACAGTACTGTGACGAGATCACCAGGCACCCGCCCCAAAATAACAGTTTTGTAGTATACACATCTTCTGAGGTAAGTAATTTACTAGCATATTAGGCTCAGTATCGAACCAGTAATCCATATAAGAGACTAAGTTACTACGTTTAAGTGACAACTCACCACCACCCCATCTAACACCCCATCCTCCATCCCATCCACCATACTATCCCCCATCCCATCTACCATCCTATGACCATACCAACCTCTCGTTATTGTGGAAGATGCGCGCGGAGCTTATCTCACGGTAAATTCCTCTCGGGGCGCAAACAGGTAGCTAGGTCGTTCCTCACTCTGTGCTAGCCGTGTACGATTCCCGCAGACTTTGGAAGTTCTCTTCCGAGGTAACCAGATCGCTGAATCAGGTAGGTCGGTGTTCCTTCATGACGATTTCATTCAGCATTCTCTCAGCGAGTTCGTCATAAATGCTATATCACCACAAATTGTGGTCCCTAACTTCGTTTTCTAAGTCAGTAAGGATCTGTGACTCGATGTGTATTAAAATACAAAATACATCCAATGAGTCGTCCCTATTTATCAAACAGTATCATAGATATATCAATGTGAGAGAAAAGAAAAGACAACTAAAATAATAACAACAAAATTAAAATGTCCATTAATATGGTAGCTAACTAAATATAAAAGCCATGGTTTTTTTACAACTAATATGTATAAATGCTATTAGAAAATGTTATATTAAATCTGAGTTTCTAGAATCTTTACTAAATTTCCTATTACTAACTACCAAAATATCGAAAGCGACAACACGGGCGGGCGAGATAAAATTTTAAATTGGGGACAGGATCGCACAATAATGACTACTTCGCCCCCACACCTGGTAGCGCTGGAATTGACGTCAAAGTAGTCCCTAACAGCGAAAGTATCTACCTTTAAAATCTGTTCGAGTCGATTTTAACATAACCACTTCACTCACATCCTTATTTTCCTGGAGCAGTATACCGCGATTACAGCCGATGGTCTGCAGCCGTTGTCCTTTGGGACAATGGTTGACTGTCCCTAACTACGGCCACTCAAGGTCTGGCCCGATTGTTCGCAACAATCGGGATTAGTCCATCATTCCAGTAGTGCTGGAGTTTACGTCTAAGAAGCCCAGCATTAAGTTTTTAAAAAAGGAGGATCGAAAGGAGGTCAAAGGAGGTAGACATTCTCATTAGGACCGATCGCGCTTGAAGCAGGCTATATACCTCGGGTCGTTGTGAAAATCTCTTAAGATAGCCTTTGTCAATAATATATGGATCTGTTTCTCTGTAAAACTGTATGTAGGGTGAGTGTTGGATAAGTAATAGCTAGTTGAAATCTTCGCAATGATGTATATCTGTTGCCGATATAATTACTATATAT